>JARKHS020030738.1:0-250530 GCA_030143305.2 Amblyomma americanum | reverse complement strand
AATAGCAACCCCCCCCCGAGGAACATGCATTCGGAGCACAATACCGAGAGGAGGAATAGAAGAGCCGAGGCGCTTACAAAACGGTTCGGAAAAATGAAGCCCGAACAGGTCGCGGCTAGTGGGAAGTCAGGCGCGGCGGTTGCCTCAACGGGCTAGGCGTTGTTGTGATCGGAGGCCCGACAGCGGGAACAGACGAGCCCGGCAGGCGCCATCGAACTATGCTTGACCCAAAGGTGCTGCCGTCCTGAGAAGAAGATTAGGAACGGCTCCTGGCGACGGTGAGCTGTGACGAAAGGCCTCTCATCCCTTCGTCCGGAGTATGGAATGCGGCATTGTTCCCGAACTGCGCCCTCACGTAGACCGGCAGAAAGACGCGAATAAGGCGCCGAACCCGCCTCGCTCGCTTGCACGTGCGGCCAGACAAAGCGGGGGCGGACACGGCTGATTTATCTTACCCTCTGGAATTACCGGGGCCGTCAGGACGCCTCTTTCCCACGGAGAGCATCACCACCTGCTAAGCCAGCGACCTTGTGCACATGATCAACCCGTCGGAAAACACATTCCAGGACGCCTCTTTCCCACGGAGGGGGTCACCGCCTGCTAAGCCAACGACCTTATGAACCTGCTCAACCGGTCGGAAACAATTCCAGGACCTCAAGGCGCCAGGATTCCTTATCGCCTGTGCACGTGTTTGTGGGGGCGGAGCGGTCACGGGGTTAGGGAAGAGACTATGAAGAGTGTGTCTGCCCATTGGACGCTTGATCAGCCACCGGTTTCCCTAGCTAGGTGCCTAGGGAATATCCACTGTATTTAAGCCGCGATTTGGCTGGTTTCAAAGCACTCCATCTCTGACTTTTGGGTCTCCCTGGTTCTGTTGTAAATATGCAGCACTTCATCTCTGACTTTTGGTCTCCCTGCTTCTCTTGTAAATATGTAAATAAACCTTCAAGTTTACCAACCCTCCTGAAGGCTTCCCTCCGTCGTCTGCAGAGTTCATCGTCATGCGGTGAAGACCTCGGTCCCGATACCCAAGCACATCAGCGTCCCCGCGTCGGCATCCACTATTAATTCGCAGCCGCAACATAGAGACGAAGAGGTTGCCATAGCGCTCGCTTGCGTCGGAACTAAATTCGTAGTCAGCGATAGTAAAACTGCCATCAGGAATTTCGTGCAAGGCAGGATCTTGCCGGAAGCGGTGAGGATCCAGGCCGGCAGAGAGCTGACCCGCAAAGTCAGCTTAATATGGACCCCAGCGCACGCGTCCGTTACCGGCAACGAAGCGGTATACGAGTTAGCCGAGCTCTCTACTTCCGGGTAACCGTGTAACCGCCGGACTATCGGAACCTGGACGAGCGCGAGCGAACCTATTCCGAAATCGTTGAGAACTATAGTCTCCACCGCTGCGCTGACTCGTGACGTCACGTGCCTCGTTATGCAGCCTCATTGCGCATGCCCAAAACGTTCGCCAGGTCGCCGAGTCTCCTCCGCGTCTGATTGCACAGCTGAACATATGAGCATGTAAGCCTGCGCATGTGCGCTTGCTGGTCAGATGCGCCACAGACGAAGAAGCGGACGGCGGGCGCGCGTACAGTACACGGAATCTTCGGAGACTGCGAGAGGCCGCGTCGGACGACCCGGAATTCATTGCTTGGCGTGAGGATGCCCGACAGGGTATGCAAATGAAACACGAAACGCTAAGCGTGGGTCAAAGACGTCGAAAGTGCGGGAAGAGCGTCTCGCTATGTGGCGGCGTCAAGACGCGGAGCGACAGAAACGCCGAGCCGTTGCCAAACTACGATAAGAACGTCCGACGGAGCAGGAAGAACCATACGCGAAGAAGACGCGCCGGATGAGTGACTACACCCTTCTGCTGACGGCCAGTGCTTCGGCAACGATGACGTTCGAGTCATTTCGCCACGTATATCCTGGCCTAGCTGAGCTAAGCCACTGCCGATTATGTTATTCATTGCGTGCGTGGATTTTTACGCAGCTCCCGAATATTTCCGACGCGCGGCGCGCATAACTAATACGACGCCGACGGCTTTTCGACAGAACGAGCTGTATACGCTGTCGCGTAAAATTAGCTGCGGTTTAACTACTGCTGAACCTGGTTACAAAGTGTGGTGTATCGGGTAAGTAGACACGGCTTGGTGTCTGTAACGTTGAGTACGTTCCGCACACTGGATAGGCAGCGAGCCCATCGTAGCACGGCAGGTGGCAGTTAACTTAATGGTTCATCGCGACAGGTTGCTCACCCAATGAACGCTGCGGCCTATTGGGCACTACAGCTGCAGTGCCGCGTGTCTGCCACGACGTTGTCAGCGCTAATGCGTGCAGCCCACATGTCTTTCTCACCACCGCCACGTGCGTATCTACCTCAAAGCGCGATTGAGGTGTCAACTGACCAAGGAAGCCAGTTACACGCCCTTCATTTCCTCAAAATCGGAGTCTAGAACGTCGTCAACACCAACGAACACAACGATTGCCGACAGCTTTCGCTTTGTATAAACTGAATTAGCTGAGCGAATCCACAGCCTAATAATTGTTTTTTTTGGGAAAGGAAATGGCACAGTATCTGTCTCACATATCGGCGACACCTGAACCGCGCCTTAATGGAAGGGATAAAGGAGGGAGTGAAAGCAGAAAGGAAGTGGTGCCGTAGTGGAAGCCTCCGGAATAATTTCGACCACCTGGGGATCTTTAACGTGCACTGACATCGCACAGCACAAGGGCGCCTCAAGCAGAACGGCTCAAGCAAGAACGGCTCAAGAAATCGCTCAAGCATAACGGCGTCTCCTTCAGGCCCGCATCATGGACACCAAGGCCACTATCAAGCGCCTTGAAAATGAAGTATTCTTCTCTCAACGCCGACTTCAGGATCTTCTTTCCACTGATTTCATCGACGTGATGCTGCATGCGAACTACGTCTCATCCAGAACCCAAGCGGAGAGGGTCGCCAGCCAAGAAGCAAAGTTTCTGCGCCTACTCGGCAACACCGAATGCAGCCATGCTATACCAGGAATTTACTTGTCGTCGCACAACTTGGATCCTGCAGAACATGCACTCCTAAGCCGTGGTCTGAGTTTCAACACAGGCGCTGCCCCCAGGGTAGGTCAACTGACTTGTGCTGTTGAGCAGGCAGTTCGTCTTGTAGATCCAAAATGTCAAGCCGAAGCACGCTCACGTGCTATTGGAGCGCTTTTAAAGCAGTCTGCTAATACCGACACTTTACCCATGTCCGAGAAGCATGCCCTAAAGAGACTCAAGAGCAACAAAAAGATAGTAGTCCTTCCGGCTGACAAAGGAAACGCAACCGTGGTATTAGACCGCACTCAGTACCTTTCAAAGATGTCCGAACTCCTCGAAGATGCGGTCACCTACGCCAAGCTTAGACGGGATCCCACGAAGAAAATACAAACAGAGCTTCAAAAACTACGAACGGATGTTTTCAGATTTGTTCCTCCTGCGAAAAAGTACCTTTACTACCAGCTATTGTGTCATAACGGCTCAGCACCCGCAATTTACGGCTTACCTAAAATTCATAAACCGGACATACCACTCAGGCCGATAGTTGACTTCACGCGTTCCCCATTGTATAACCTATCCAAGTATCTGCACCAGGTTATTGGATCTCTTGTTGGACGTACGCCGACGTACGTGAAAGATTCCGCTGATTTCGTTGCCAAACTCAAGGCCGTGGCGGTTGACAACGAAGACATCATGGTCTCGTTCGATGGGAAATCGATGTTCACATGCGTTCCAGTAAACTTCGCTGTTGAATGCTGTGAAAGGGCACTGGAAGAAGACCCATCACTACCATCCCGTACGCCTTTTGAAGCAGTTGATCTGTGCCGCCTCTTAAGCTTCTGTCTTCAGAACACATATTTCGTGTTCAACAACGTATATTACAAGCAGGTGTTTGGTACGGCCATGGGTGCATCTGTGTCCGTAACCTGTGCCAACCTCGCGCTGGAGTGTATTGAAAGTTCGGCCCTACAATCGTTTCATACTCGTCCGAAACTGTTTTTACGATATGTGGACGATTGCTTCTGCGTAATTCAGTGCAAGGATGCCAAACCTTTTTTGGGCCACCTCAACTCTTTTCAACCAACAGTTCAGTTCACAATGGAAGAAGAAGCCGCCGGAAGTATTGCTTTTCTCGATGTTCTCGTTCTCCGCGCTCCCGATGGGCTCGCCACTACTGTATACCGAAAGCCCACACATACCGGCAAGTACCTCGATTTTAAATCTGCCCATCCCATAGGCCACAAACGCTCCGTCGTGTCCGCTCTGTTCAAGCGAGCTGGTCGTCTATGTTCTAGTCCTGGCCTTCTCTCTTTCGAGCAGCAGAAAGTTCGCGTCGACCTTAAAAATAATGGCTACCCCCGTCAGATGCTAAACAATCAAGAACGCCGCTGTAAGGAACCTGCTCAGCCCCACTTTGTTGGGCAACAGAAACGCGCGACTGTCCCGTATTCCCGGGGTAAAAGTGAGGCTCTGGCGCGAATATTTGCCAAATACGGCGTTCGAATTGCGCACGTACCGTCCAGCAAGCTGAAACAGCAGCTGTGTCACGTGAAGGACCGCCTAGAGCGCACATGTTACCCCGGCGTTGTATACAAGATCCCCTGCAAGGATTGCAATGCATCATACATTGGCGAGTCAGGCGATTTTAAAAGAAGAATAAGACAACACAAGAATGACGTCAAGAAAGGTCGCACTTCCTCCAACGCACTTGCAGAGCATGCCCAAATGATGCAGCACTCCATTGACTGGGGGAACGCCACAATCTTGGACACGAAGAAACCTTTATCTTCATGATTACTTCTCGAATCATTTTACATACAGACGACCAAGAATGCTATCAACAGGACGAGAGGGAATCTCCCCGATATCTACGCCCACTCACTGTGTAGTCAAGTCCGCTTATAAGTAGCGGCCCATTCCGCCCATCCTCATTGTGAACAAGGGACCCGTACGGGTCTCGAAACGTCATGTGTTAAATATTTTTCTTTGGCGAGTGTATGTTTCTTGTGTTTCCAATATGCTTCCCCCTCGCCAGACAGGATTCTGTCGAACCCTTGATTAAATTTTCCTCACTCCATGGACGCCATGAATCTTTGAGGCTGACAAAGGAAGGTTGCCCGGTTCAATATTGAAGTAAGTTTTGTTTTAAAACCGATAGTGCACTTTTATCACACAAGGAAGACAGACCAAAGATAACCTGAATGTTGGTAGCAAAGAAAACCAATGTTTGGCGGCGCCACAGGCGGCCAGGATTGTTTCGTTTTGTTATGGCGCTTCGAGTCTTTGAGCTTTGTGTGCCCCGTGGTTTTGTTTTTGACGCGCCTCGATTTACAAGCGCCGAACAGCGGAGGAACTCCAAGGGCCGCTTCAAGTGCTAGTTAGCCTTTCAAGGAGCCTGTTAAGGCTGGTCAGATGATCGCCACGGTCGATGAAAAACTATGATGGCACGATGGTCAGTGATCGTACAAGGCAGTTCGCAGTATAAAGAGCACTTGTGTCTTCGCACGCTCGCCCGGCGAAACATTCCCGGCTGTGTCAGTCAACTTCTAACTACTTAACGGAAATCGTTTATTAGGGACGGGAGACAAGGTACAAGGCAGTTAAGAAAAAGTGCTGATGGCTTAGCTCTGTTAGGTCAGGATATACGTAGCGAAAGCGCGGAGACTTCTGCATCGGAAGAGTGCATTCACTAGATGCACCTTTATTGATGGCTGTACCTTGATTCGTCGTGGCGGAGTGGTAGCGTCTCCGCCTGGAACGCGAAAAGCCCTGGTTCGATTCCGAGCCTCGGCACAGGATTTTTTTGTTATTCAGTAAGTGGGCGGAAGGTTTAAGTGGCTCCCATAGGTGCCGCCACTGAATACGTTGTTTAGCGGTTAATAATAATAATAATTGGTTTTTGGGGAAAGCAAATGGCGCAGTATTTGTCTCATATATCGTTGGACACCTCAACCGCGCCGTAAGGGAAAGGAGGGAGTGAAAGAAGAAAGGAAGAAGAGGTGCCGTATTGGAGGGCTCCGGAATAATTTCGACCACCTGGGGATCTTTAACGTGCACTGACATCGCACAGCACACGGGCGCCTTAGCGTTTTTCCTCCATAAAAACGCAGCCGCCGCGGTCGGGTTCGAACCCGGGAACTCCGGATCAGTAGTCGAGCGCCCTAACCACTGAGCCACCGCGGCGGGTAGCGGTTAAGCGCAGACTAAGGCGCGTTTATACTCCGGCGTAACGCGCGCGCGCGCGCTGCACGGCGACGTCACGTCGGCCAAAGCGAGACTTTCTATACTCCAACTGCGCTTGACCGTCGACGCGTTCGGCGGCTTCGGCGCACTCTGACCGCACTGGCGGAGACTTAGAGCATGTCTCTATTTCGCGCCGAGTGCGCCAGCCGCCGCCGGCCCGGCCAAACCGATTCGGCTCCGCGGCGAGGTGCGCGTGGTGACGTAATTCAATAGCTTTGGCAGTTGGGCGGAGCTGTTCTTTTCGAACCCTCGGCTAATTTAATCCATTCACAGTATACATCTGAAGGTACATGCAAGTGGGCGAGAGAGCTCGATCCAGTGGACCCGTTGGATCCAGCGGAAGGCGTTGAAGCGTCGTGCATCGGCTTTGGTTTTAAGCCGCCAACTTTAAACGCGAGCGCCCTTGAGCACCCATCCGTTTTGTTTTTTTTTTGAGGCAAAAAAAAAAACATGACCTGACCCTTGCAACCGTGGGAGACCTTGACGCCGCCTGCTGTAGCCTGCCTACTGTTGTGACTTTGAGGTAGTCCCGTAGCGCTCGCCACCCGTTTCGTGACAGAGCGCTGCCAGCTCTCTTGGCGGTAGCGAAGACTCGGAGTCAGGCGTCGGTGAGAATAAAAAAAGGGATTTGATACACTATGAGCAAGTCATTATACAGGACAAAATCGGCACGGGGCCGAGAGCTAACAGCCAACGCGACTGTTCTTGCACGGCGACATTCGGCGAGACTCCAACGCGTCACTACTCACTACACTCGTGAGCGGCACTCGGCTCAAGGTGGGTCGGTCTCTATGGATCGGGGGGTCGTTGTCTCCAGGCGGCAGCGTTATAAAGCCCCGAGAAACGGGTGTTGAAACGGGCTTATAAAGCCCCGAGAAACGGGTGTTGAAACGGGCTTATAAAGCCCCGAGAAACGGTTGTCACTCAAACGGCCCAATACAAAGCCAGCACTTGACGGTCGTCCGAGAGGTCCAACCAGCGTCCGCGCTGGCCACCAGCTTCAAGTTTTCCGCGCGCGGTGACTTCCAGAGGGAAAAGGAAACCGGCGCCTCGCTGTCTAGCAACTTGCTGCACGTGTGGGCATTCGCTCGCCAATGTTTCTCCATAAGGCGCCAGTGACATGCGGCGCAGCATCTTGGTTTGTCAAGAGAGCGTTTGGGCGCTGTTGCCTTGCGGCGAAGCCCCGGGCTTGTCCAAAGGGCGTTCGCAGGAGAAATTTTGCATCCTAAAGAATTGGGATCCGGGCTGGTTGTCCGGACGCAACACTACGCCCACTGCAGGACAAGTGCCTATCCCATGCCTCCCCAATTAACACTGTCCTTGGTATTTCTCGAACGCATCAAATACGCACGAAATTTGTGTATTTGTTGATGCACAAGAACTGCGCGTGGTATGTACGCCTAAATCAAAGTAC
The DNA here is from genome assembly GCA_030143305.2 of Amblyomma americanum. NCBI lineage: Eukaryota > Metazoa > Arthropoda > Arachnida > Ixodida > Ixodidae > Amblyomma > Amblyomma americanum. Next base: position 242,846 of record JARKHS020030738.1, on the reverse strand, counting down.
CTTCTTGTGCATCAACACACACACACACGTATGTATATATATTATTCGGTCCGTTAGAAAAGTCAAAATAGAAATAGCACAGTGTGGTGACATTTAAAGGGGCCAAGCCATCTATCACTGCACTGAAATGTATGCCTTTGCTTTTTGCATAGTGACAGCGGGCGGCCAGTTTTATTTTAGCAGTCATTCCTTAGCTCATATTGCACTGAGAATCGCACAAGCTGGCATGCAGCAGTGCAAACAAGCCTGGAGAGTTGTGCTCACAGCCAGTCAATGGTGACACATGCAGTAACAAGCTGGCATGTTGTCTGTACAACTCCAAAAAATTCTGAAAATGCCCATGTGAATGAAAACAAAGTGGTTGCTTAGTACTGAGTAAAATGCGATACATGCCTTTTACCTTCAGTGTAAACATAACATCATGTGGGAGTTCGTATACTGGCTTACATCTGGACGGCTCCTGGTTGCAGTTGGGAAAGAATACTTCATATATTTAGGAAAACAGGATGCACTGACCATGCATAGTGGATATCTCAAGCAGAATTTGTATAAATATATTTACAGGGTGAAGTTGTGTTGTTGCAAAATACAATGAAATAAAAAATAAGCTTTTAAGTGTGTGTAGGGCATATATGCATTATGCATATATCCTCTCATATACCTTTAGAGTAATATTTAAGAATTTTTCTGACCAGAAAAGAAAAGAGGGATCGTAACAGTGATTCTGGTTCCCAAAACAGCAGATAAAAGTGAGCATTGTCTGCACCACTTGTCATGTATAAAATTTTGGAACATGCTAGCTGTTGTTAGCAACATTTTCTGCAAAGTAAAGATTATTTTATTGCCAGTTTGGTTTTCAAAGTGCCAAAGTTCCCTTTAGGCATACCATATGTTAAAACGACTTAGTTGTTAACGTAACTGCTTGAAGATCTTTGCCTAGGCTATGCCTACTTTTCGGCTTCATACAAGGAGTGTATGTGAATTTAAACAGTCCAAGAAGGGCTGCATGTATTAGGCAAACAAATGTCTTGTTTTATGGCCTCCTTTTCCAAAATAATGCCCCAAAATGATAATCCTCCTCAGGGCCTTATATGAAAATGCGTGTTGCTAATTTAAGGAAAACAGCAACTCTATGAATAAATTAATATTGAGCACAGGTTTGTGCCTTTCCATGCATTCCACTGCTGTCAATGTAAGAAAAACCCATTCACACACAAAATTCACAGTAGCTGCAATATGACTCCATTGATGACGACAGAATTGTATGTGAAATTTAGCTTTATTATAGAGGAGAAGAAGGCACCCTTTTCTAAGTACTGTAAATGCTGGCCCCATGACATCCCTGGCTGGCCATTACAGATGAGGACAAGCATCAAATGATACACATAAAAGTCACATGCGTAAACATACACACCTAGCATTTTAACCACATCACATAATGGAAGTCTCTGTGTTGCTTTGCTTGAAACAGGGTAGGATACAAGCACAAAGGAAATACTGAAACTTATCAGCTCGTAATGAAGATGGGTATGACTGACAGTAAAAACTACTAATGCAGTCCTATTAACATTGGCAAATAGGCCATTCTCAAGCACGCAGACGGTTGTTCTGGAGGGTAAGAATGTTGATATTGATAGTGGGATGGCAGACCATATAGCAATCAATGAAGACTAGTTAAATAAAACCGTGAAAAGAAGGTCAATAATGAATGTAAGAAAAAGGGAAGGGCCAATTACAATAACTTTGGGGTTGCCCGAGATTCCAAAAAAAGAAAGGCTGGATGAGCAAGAGTTAGCAAGTGCCAAGTGATGTTAGCTGGCTAGGATCACTTATATCCAGCTTAGAACAGTACAATGCAAAGCATTCTATAAAGAATTTTATCGCATGCTTTCTCAAAGAGACTAAGCTGCAAGTGTATGTCACGAAGAACGAAAGGTGGCTATCACAGGTGTGCTTTTCAAAAAGCGTACCAATTTGGAAGGAACAATTTAATGGGCCACAGCAATTTAGCAGTGTTAGAGTACATAGTGTTTTTAACGATTAGGAACCCATGCTAGTCATAGAAATGGTGCAATGACTTGGTGCTTGTGACATTATCAGAACTAAAAAATTTACCACATTCTGCTGTATGCAGCCATGCCTCGTTAATATCCACCCTGTAATATGATGGCTTGAATTATGGACAGTTTTGCTGGGGATGAAACTTTATCAAAGCATGCATGCCTTAACATGGAAACTTGCTGTTTGGACAGCTGACAAGGTTTAAATCCACAAAGCCCACTGGCACCCGCAAATGTTTGTCATGTAATATGGACTGCAATGCGAACATCTGGGCTATTGTAACCAGATAGTATAACACAGCGCAAGGACTGTTAGAAGTGTTTGGCGACAAATACAGACAATCATATGGCTGTTGCACCCTGGAATTGCCCTAGTACCACTTGCAGCATAGCGTGCAGTTTTTGTTAAACCTTGAACTGCCAGGCACGCAGACTCTCTCCGCTTGCACATTCTGACTGACAAAGCACTTCTCTTTCTGGTGTCAAAATCATTGGCACTGAAAGGCTCAGCGACTCATTTCCTGGCGCACTTTGTTCACTGCACTAATTAATTAAGCCACTCGCTGACAAAAAGATTACTTTTTGTTATAATCTCACAGATGTTTATTTGAAACACTAATTTAATGTTTTCTTTAAACAGAGCACACGGCAAGAAGAAAAACACTATTCGAGCTAAAGCATGTCGGGCAGGAGGAGAACTCAGCACAGGTGCAAAGCAGGGAATCTGCCAATACAATCCAAACAGTAAGGAAATGGGTTGAAATTAAATGTAATCTCAACCTCGACAGGTCGATGGCTGCACCGGCACTGTAGGACTTTCAGAAATGGCTCAACATCAGCATTGCAGGGCCAACCACAGTGCAATAGCGCATAGCACATTTTGGAAAATCAAAGTAAACCTTGTTAACGTGGTTTTGGCAATATACACAAATAGGGCCCTGTCACGGCCATACGACAAATGTGAACAGATGTGTGTCCACAGAAACTTACAGCTGAGCATTGTGGAAGGTGCAAACAAGCATTCACATTCAAGCAAACAAATTTAGAAATGCAGCAAATGCAAAGAAGGAGAAGAAAATCTAGGAAGCATTCTACATTTCTGACAAATACATTCTCATAGGCCCACCATCGCCTTCATCCAGCAGGCAAACAATGTTCATTGCAGGCAGTCACAGGTAAACGAACGCAGCGTATGCATGTGCATTGATGGCATATGCTTCGAGGATGTCTTAAACAAACTGGTACAGCTTACTTAGGAAGTGCTAGTCAACAACTGTTCGACACCAATAAAGCTAAGTTGTTAAGCACCTCGATGACAGCAGTGTAGTGAAAGCAACAATAAATATGAGATCAGGTGCTGATTCAAAGAGTACAGTTTCTATCCCGATTATCATGGCTCACGGAGCACTTCAAGATCACTGCATTTTACCAATAGCCATAGCCACCAAGATAATGCACTTAATATTGCAAGCATTTGTCTAAAATCCAACTTCACTCCACGCTGCTAAGAAAAAAATAAATTGTAATCAGAGCAGTTTACTGAAAATGCGGTGAATGAGTTGCGACACTGGTTTTTGTTTGTACATGAGTCTTCGTGATCTGGTCACAACATGTCAGAAACCAAACTTAACACTACTGCTTTGGCTCAGACCATGATCACATGCAGGGGAAATTGAATTTATTCAATTTGTCGTGCAAATTTTATTGCAGATATAGGCCCCCCTAGCCCGGCAGGAAATAAAAAAAGACGCTCCAGACGTGAGAGCTGCTATGCACACCGATGTTTTCACACAGATTTTACAGTGCCGCCGGCATACCATTGTAATCCAGCCACTCATAGTCGCAAATTGCACTTTAGGGAGCACAATGCCGCAGAATGCTGGCGACGCTTCAGTAGAGACTATGCCAACCTGAACGCAACGATAGCGTAGGTTGCAGTGGCGCCATCTGGTGTTAAATTGTAAAAATATGTTGCGACAAAGTTTTTTCTATTTAGCCAAGGCATGGCCAAGGTTATCCAAGTCGCATCACGCAGATAGCCGGTTGCGTGGCCAAATGGTTTCCAAACATTTCCTTAAGAATCCAAATCAAGGCAATCCACAGTCGGTTCTGTCTTGTTAGGGTTAAGAGCAGCGGAATCGTTACACAGAATCGAAAATTGGGCAAGTTTATCCCTCTTTCTTTATGCTGTTGGCGAGGCGAGGCAAAGCGCATATCACGTGGGCCATTTAAAGCAATGAATATGCCTAAAAACCCAATAACATTGACACATTCTCTCCGAAGCGGGGGACGTGGACGCCGCCATCTTGACAACGCTATTTTTCCTAGCGTACGCAAGAGCACGCACGCTAAATTCGAGAAATAGCGTACGTAACGCGCACGTACGCTAAACCTCGGTTTGGAATAACGTTTGGCGCATGCGCAGTACGAAGCACGCTATTTGATAGCGTACGCTATGCCTTTGCGTATGTCTGCGTACGCTATACTAAAAGTCTTGTAGTCCCGGCAGAAAACAGCTCAACGGCCGTGCAGCCGAAGTCGTTTCGCATACGCGATACACAAATTTCAGAATGGTCTCGCCGCACTCACGGCGGTTGGCTAACACAGTACACACGAACTACGATCGATATCGGTGACGGCTACGCCGAAGCACAACGACTTGTGCTCGCGATCACTGCAACCGCTGCAACGAATGCGACTCGCTGCAGAGCTCGAAGATTACTTCGTCTCGTCGCACTCACGGCAGTTATCAAACTCAGTACACACGCGTGCACCTGAACCAGGACCTGCAGTCCAGCTCTAAGTTCATTTCAGCATTCGGAAAACGAGGCGTGCGTAGTAAGCTTTTCAAACGTGATTATATTTACAGGCGATATTACTGACTGGCGCAAAAGCACTCGTTCCGACTGCAATCACTAGACAGTTTTAGCTGTGCGTACGCAAAGAGTTAGCGTACGCGAGGAGTTTGCGGGGACGGTAGTGCGCATGCGCAGAACGCAAGCGCAAGCCTTGCGTCTTGCGTACGGTAGCCTTGCGTACGGTAGCCAGCGGAGTTTGCGTTGCGGCGCTTGCGTGGCTTGCGTACGCTAACTTTGACAAGATGGCGGCGCCCTGCTCGCCCGCTTCGGAATAAATACATGTCGCCGCTGGATTCTTCGACGCAATAGCTCGCTCAAATGGTAGCGGTTCGCTTTTATTTCGCCTAATCTTGCCCACACGTAGTGGTATAAGCGATAACTAGCCCCTGTTTTTCAGATAATTTGGCGATCTTCAAGCTCCTAGGCCTAACTATATTCAGTGTGTTTTCCTCGTAGCAACGACACACTTGCCACTGCGCTGCGAAACTTGCTGTATGCGCAGGAAATTCCCCCTGGGGAGCTGCTTCTCGCTGCTGTTCGTGAAGATCCTCGCGCGAATAAAGAACACTTGTAACTATCACAAGCAGTTCCAAATAAACACTCCGCGACACCGGCACTGTTACGTCTTGCGTAGACAGCGTAGGTTTCAAGGCCACTCGGTCAGCTCGGTGTAGACGGCGACAAAACAACTTGGGGGAAACTACCGCTTGCCGCTGTTGCACACGGTGAAGCTCGAAGTCGCTGTCAACACTCGTAATAGTCACATGCGGCCAATATTACGTGTTTCTCGGCACATACAGCTACCGCCTACTACGCCTGGTTTTTCTTCCTGAGGAGGCGCGGTCTGGCACCGCTGCGCTGCTACGTCACGGGACAGCAGCCAATAGCGTGATGCGACCATCCGCTCGCGCGGGAAAAAGTTGAAGTTCGCCAACTTCGTGCGCCCCATTGTTCGGGCCTAGCGCAGCATTTGCGCACTATGCGGAAAAAAAGCGATCGTACAGCGCCATCGTGCCGTAGGCTTGCATAGACACGCTTCCTCCGTTGACTGGGCCTTGGCGACGACGACCGAGCGGAAGGCACAACCAAGGCTTCACGTGAGTGACGATGTCGTGTAAATTGCAATAATCCTCCACGGGTGCACGGAAAGCATGGCGCTTTACCCAAGTCTGGCAAACTCTTCGGTGTCATAAAAATCGGGCTTGTTGCTGCGGGATTTTTCGACGCCTCCGCCCGCGAAGCTTCGCACGCGAAAAGTGAAGTCACTGGAACGGGAAAAGTACCACATTCGTTTTCTCTCGCCGCCGCGCCGGCGGGCCAGCGCGCGCGCGCGCTCCCGATTCGTTTTTCGTGGTGGCGTGGGCGCGCGCGCTCCCGATTCGTTTTCTGTGGTGGCGTGGTCATTCCCCGTCATAAATGGTCCGCTCGCTTCTTTCTCGCGGCCGCCGGCACACAGATCGTCCAGAGCATTACGTAGCACTTGCTCTTATGGGCCGAGATAAGCGTGCACAGCATTTCCAGTCACGTAGTGACGCTTGTGCAGTTCATGCCTGCGTAGAGACTGCGCGCGGCCGTCGCTTCAGCGGCGCCGGACCAAATATGACGGCTCCGGTGACGGTTGCGGCACTTGTTCCGTTCCGGTGACTTTAGCGAAAACGGGCCGCGTTCGTTCAACACGAGGCCCGTTTCGCGTGCGAAAAGCGCTCCATGCAAGTCAGGCTGTAGGGTTGCTTCACATGCAAGCGAAAACGCTCGTGGTGCCAGAGCGACGAGGTTCCAACAAGTTCACAATTTATCACCGCGTAGCGCCCCTTGTCGGTCGCTTGCATGTGAAACAGCCCCAAGTCGACGGCTCACTTACATGCTACCAAGAACAGTGACTGTCGTTCGGGAGACGTGACCCGCCGCGCGAGAACGTGCTCGGGAGAAGTTCCATTTTCACTACGTGCGAGACCACGGTCGGCGCGCTGATGGCGACGCGGGCCTCCGTGCTTTTCTGAGTATCGGCCTTTTCGCCTTATCTGATAATCTTTGGCGCGGCTCTTTTGAAAAAAGGATCCCCTGAAAATTCTGCGCGGTAATGATGGTATCAGCTGACGTACTTTATAAAGGCTGGAAGGTGGCCGGAAGGCAAGCCTTTCCGTTGTAGCATCGTCGGCGTTGCTCACTCCGCTCCTTTGCTACATTTGCAGGCAGGCTTATGTCTTGCCCTGGCCGTGACTCGCGTATTGGCCGGCACCGAAATTTGGAGATTGCGATTAAAAAAAAAACATTAGCCTCTGATTTACTTCTTTAAACTAAATGCTCGCCTCTTTTGCGCTACATCTTTTTTCAAGTATACATTACGGCTTTTTCGCCAGTGACACGCCTATAGTGCTAGCGTACGAAAAGGAACTGGAGATTTCCCTCTCTCGACTTTGTCACACCGTACCCGTCCAGTACTCCTCCCGCGACGTCACGAAAAGAGGCCCACAGTCGCCGCCACTTACGGTTGAGTTTGTGGAATCGCGGCTGGGATCACCTAGCAGAAATAAGCTTACATTGATCAATCCACACTTTTTCTTCTGCTAAACGCTAGAATAAAGAGCAGGCACTTTACGAGGCATTTGTTTAGAGGCAATAGCCATTGACCAGCTTTGTGGGGTCCGAACCCATAACGCGATATACGGAGTTTGTGGGTTCGGATCCCACCGGCGGCATGGTTGTTTTTTCTGATGCCTTATAAGTAATTTTCTTTAAGTGATAGATTAATATAAGTATTATTATCCCATTGATCATCACTACACACAAAAAAAAGGAATTAAAAAAAACATTCCCCTATGCACCTTGGTTTCGGTCACTTAGCTCCCTTCATAAGTTTGTCAAACGAGCCCCTCATTTCCTTTACCTTGTTTGCTATATATATATATATATATATATATATATATATATATATATTATATAATATATATATATATATATATATTATATATATATATATATATTGTGGGCATGTTCAGATAAGAACGGTAATCGAGGTCCCATGGCCATTTTTTGTTTTCAGTTATATTTTTATATGTGATGGGTAAATGTGTCCACACAAAGGAATGAACCTTAGTTTTGCAAGGAACTTCGTAGTTTTCTCGGAAAAAAATCATATGTCACAAGAGGTGGAGAATGTCGTTTTTGCCACTTCTCAATGTTGCAAGTTTGGAGCGTCACTGCATGCACAATAAATTGTTTCCGCGCATAATTATTTTTTCAGTACTTCATTACAACTTTTACTATACGAAGAAATAAAAAAACGTTTTCTTGCTGTGTCAATCTTCTGAGTAAAAAATCGCAAACTTCGCTTCCGGAGCTGTGCGGTGCCAAAAAGGCACTTTTGAGGGCAACCTTACGGCAAGATGCGTAAAGATATCCTGACTGAATCTTTTTCTCTGTATTTTGAGGTACTTTTAATCACTTCAGGCAAGTTTTGTAGCTCTACACTTGACCCGTATATTTCAATACGGCCTCAAAATTGGCAGAAGTTCAGAAACGTGAAAAAAGTGACAACTTTGACTTGAATTAAAAAAACATCATCATCGATATTTATTAAAATTTGCCCTAATAATACTCAATATTTCATAATTTTAAGGCATTAAAAAGTATTGCATTATATTGTTTTAAAGTATGAAAATAAATACAAAACGGACTTCATGATTTCAATCCCTACGACTGCTCAGTATTCCCTCTTAGGATGCGCAATCGTCAGAAGCTGGTTTTAGTATTGGTATTTTGTAAGTGAATTTTAAACGCTACAGTTGCTGAGTTCATAAGTGTAATTTGTAAGCATTTTTTTCTATTACAATCAAAGGTCTAAAGCTCCTATTCGAATTCGTACTGTTCTAACGGTGGGACCTAAATTACTGTAAGCATATTTCAGCACGTTATTTTGGAGTGACGTGTGTGTAGGGGTAGTTTATGCAAACAATTAATGCACTCGTCGCACTCTCAAGGTGACTTTAACTCCTACCGCTGCTCCAGGGACGAACGGCGCTTGGCAGCCGCTCCCATAGTTATATAACGCCCGGCGCGACCTTGAAATTCACAGCATCATGTGTGCCGCCGGCGCACCGAGGCTTTAGCCGCCGCTATCATCTTTTCATCGCAACGCACCGAACGCCTAGCAGTTATGCCTCAGCCTTCGACCTTCGACCGAGATAACCCTTGTGAGCGGATGTTGTTCGGATCTCGAGTTTTGTGTGTCGTTTTCCAGGCCTGGTAGACCCGGTGGGGTCGTTTTCTGTACTCACGTGTTTTCTCTGCGCTGGAGCGCTCCCTCGACAAGCATACTTGGTATCTCAGTCTCAGCTCGTACGCCAGACCGAAAGAACATCAGTGTCGACGGTGGGCAGCCTGTGTTAAAAATCCATTCATCTGTCCATCTCCTTTTTTGGAAAAGCAGCTCTGGGCCCTGCATCCGTCTCCTGCTCTTCTGTCTCGCGATAATCTTCGGAAGCTCTGAGCTTTTGCATTCATGAAGAGATTTCCGCGGCGAACGTTTTGTGCCGACTACTCAAAAAGGCACAAACAGAGAATTGAAAAAGGACGTAATTTTCGCAGTGTAAAGACACTCAATATCGCTGCTCTCAAAAAAGTCCTACTTCCCGAAGAAGCTCTCCGAGTACGAGAAAGTGACTTCATCTGTCAGAATTGTTACCGTCTGTTCAAGGAAGACATAGATAATATGCAGGCAGAGTCAACCGAAACATTAGAATTCCGCCCTTGGGAAGAAATCGTAGAAAAGTGTCAGCCTTACCTCCGAAATCTCGCCCCTAAAGCCACCGAGTGCTCTAAAAAAACGCCTCAGACTTTCCTATGCAAAGCGAAAGCAGGAAGAGGTGGCAAGAGCTATGGTGACGAAAATACGATCGGGGATACAGGCAGCATATAATGTCCCAGAGACTTCGCGTTCGTCAGATGAAAAGTGTGCGCAATGCAGCAGTTGGGAGGACAACCTACATGCTGCCTACAATAGGTGTCCGTCCTTTCAAGAGCGTTGCCAGCTGCTGACACTGCTACCACGCAACCTAACCGTGAAGTATGTGCAGGAAGTTATTCCAGAGGCAACGAGGTACAAAATCCGAAAATCGAAGAAGATGGTGGATGAGGAAGGCGTATGGTCAACACAGGAGAGATATACAAGATGTAAACTACAACAGAAAGACATTAGCACCGTTTTAGAATATTACACCATGGATGAACTCGATTGCTCTAGACAGACTCCGAACAAAGAGGATGTTGTGAAAATCGAAAAGGAGGGAGAGAAAGAATGGATACCTAAACGCTTCATGACGCGGTCCTTGCGAGAAGCATTCTGCCTCTACAAGCAAGCTCACCCTGCCTCCCAGGTTAGCCTCACAAAATTCATATCCTTGAGTCCTAAGTGGGTGAAATGCTCGCCACAGTGGCAAGTGTGTGTTTGTGTGTGTTGTGCAAACTTTCAGTTGTGCCTCGTGGGACTGCAGAACGCGTCCGGAAGGTCGCTTTCTCCCGAAGATATGCAGAGCCTCTGCGTATGCCAGGAACCTGCTGCGTCGTGTTTCCTTAGGAATTGTGGGCACTGTCCACAAGATGGCATTTTCACTTCGGAAAATTTTGAAATGAGCAGCGAGGACGAGGTGTTGATTGCTTCATGGGAATACGGTGAGCTCGTTAAGAAGACTCTGATCGCTTCATCATTTATGAGAGAATTTCTAAGAATGACCATGAAATGGATTCCCCACAACTGTATTAGATCTGTGCAAGCAAGAGCAATACATGAAGAAAAACACAGCTGCAAGAGAGGTGCAATTGTTTTGAATTTTGATTTCGCCGAAAACTGGACAGTTGTGCTTCCAGACGCAGTACAAGCGTACCATTGGCAGAAAAAGCAGGTCACCGTGTTTACCTGCGTTGTCACGTCAAGAAAATCGACTCGGAACTACGCCGTTATTTCCGACGATATTCTCATGATTCAGCTCATGCATGCTTGGCTCTGTCAAAAATCAAAGCACACCTCGAAGACAACGCGCCAGTCTACACCAAGATAACATATGTGAGCGACGGGGCTCCCGCTCACTTCAAGAATAAATATCAGTTTCATGAGCTACAACGCAGTGAATGTCAAGAGACGAAATGGATGTTTTCGGCCACTGGACACGGCAAAAATGCTTGCGACGGCGTTGGTGGGCTTGTCAAACATCGAGCATCACACCACAACTTGCGGAAGCCTGCAAGTGAGGCCATACAAACAGCCAGCGGCTTCGTAGACGCAATTCAAGGAACGCTAAAGAGCATCACCATTCTGGAGCTCCCACAGAGGGAGCTTGCAGACTTTCGCGAAACGAAGAAGGAAGAATGGAAAATGGCAAAGAAAGTGCCTGGAGTTCAGACGCTCCATATGTGGAAGTACGTTCAAACAAATGAAGGCAGTGCATCCTACGTGGCCTCCACCGCTGCTTCGCAATGGAAGAGACTGTGATCTGGTTTGTGCTTCGTGCTGGACAATATACTGTGCGCATACCGACTTCAACTTCTGCCGTTAATTTCTTGTTACGATTTTCTGAATTCTAATCTGCATATAAAGCGGCATCCCATTTGTAAATTGCGTTCCTATTAAAACTCCTCCTGATTAAAAATCTTGCAGATAAATTGTTCCTCTCAGAGGACGACGTTCTGTCTCCTGACATTGCCCTGTAGAACCTTTGAACACAGAGGTAAACAGATGCAGGTACGGAAACGTCGGCTTCAGAAACACATTAATATGAATTTTTATACAAAATTTTTCTAAGCACCGACAAATGATCTAATATTTTTAAAAAATCGATTACATACCAATGTACCTTACCATGATAAATTAGAGAATACAAAAAAACGTTTGACCGCCAGCAGCCAGTTCATCAGGTGAAATAGCGAATTTATTCCCATTTTTACGCATTAAGAACGCCGCTAACAAGCGAGTAGAAGCTGTACAAACATTCAGGATGGTTCGCATATTGTGGTAAATGAAATGTAACCACGTTCAGTGAGTGCTAAATCAAATTTCTGACAGTTACTATTTCTAAGAGGCAGTAATAAGCAATTCTAGGTAACAAAAACATGAACTCAGTTTTGTATATATTTTTATACTTTAAAACAAAATAATGCAACACTTTTTTAGTGCCTTAAAATTATCGAGTATTGAGTATTATTAGGGCAAATTTTATAAAATTCGATGATGTTTTTTTTTTAATTCAAATCAATGTCACTTTTTTGACGTTTTTGATCTGCCAATTTTGAGGCCATATTGAAATCTATAGGTCAAGTGTAGAGCTACAAAACTTGCCTGAAGTGATTAAAAGTAGCTGAAAAATACAGAGAAAAAGATTCAGTCGGGAGATCTTTACGCATCTTGCCCTAAGGCTGCCCTGAGAAGTGCTTTTTTGGCACCGCACTGCTCCGGAAGCGAAGTTTGCGATTTTTTACTCAGAAGACTGACACCGCAAGAAAACGTGTTTTATTTTCTTCGTATAGTGCAAGTTGTAATAAAGTACTGAAAAAATAGTTATGCGCGGAAACAATTTATTGTGCATACAGTGATGCTCCAAACTTGCAACTTTGCGAAGTGGCAAAGACGACATTCTCCACCTCTTGTGACATACGATTTTTTTCCGAGAAAACCATGAAGTTCCTTGCAAAAATAAGGTTCATTCCTTTATGTGGACACATTTACCCATCACGTATAAAAATTTAATTGAAAACAAAAAATGGTCATGGGACCTCGATTACCGTTCTTACCTGAACATGCCCATATATATATATATATATATATATATATATATATATATATATATATATATATATATATATATATATAGCGAGTTTAACGTCCCGAAGCGACTCGGGCTTTGAGAGACGCCGTAGAGAAGGGCTCCAGAAATATTGACCACCTGGGGTTCTGACATCGCACTGTACACGGGCCTCTAGAATTTCGGCTCCATCGAAATTCGACCGCCGCGGCCGGGATCGAACCCGCGTCTTTCGGGCCAGCAGCCGAGCGCCATAACCACTCAGCCACCGCGGCGGCTTCTTATATCTATATGTATCTCTATATCTACAAGTATCTATATATGTCTATATCTATATGTACTCTATGTATATTTCTATATCGATATATGTCTAAATTTTTCTTTTAAGATGCTCCCGTCGCGGTAAGTCGCTGTTATCTAGTGATATACATTGCAAGCTTTTTTTTTTCAGCACCACACTGGGATCGTGCACGTTACCATTCCACGGCCAATGCATCGCTGCTGAAAAGTGCTAGCGTGGTAGAAGAGAACGGAGCTGAAACAAAGCTCAAGTGTTTTGCTAATGGCTCTGTCGGATTACGACGCCTCGTCTTTGTGACCCCATCAACATCGACTGAGAAACGGCTCTAGCGGCAGGCTCACCAGGAAGCCAGGAAGCGCGTTCCTTTTTTACACCTCCCTGGTGCTCTTTTGAGAGGCTGCGCATCTTCGTAGAAGCCAAAGGCCTGCTGAAGAAACGCACTTTTTTTGGATTGGAGTCCCTGAATAGCCTTCCTTCAGACAAGTTTACCAGTTACCAGTTTACCAGCCATGGCCTCGCAGACGCTCCCACGAAGCCAAAGCCCTGTTGAAGAAACATGCAGTCTTTCTAGTCTAGTCCCTGAACGGCGGTTCAGCAGTTCAGTCATGGCCTCGCGGATGCTTCCACACATACCTGGCGGCTTCCTCTGCGTACCTCCCGAGGCACCGATGATGATCTCCACTGTGAGCTCGCGCTGCAGTAATAAAACGCGCATTAGAAAGATCAAGCGCCTCAACACCGTCCGAAATCCCCAATTGTGTTTGCCGATATACACACCAACGGCCGATGGCCCTGCGCCTGATGCGGAAGCCCCGCGGCTCACCAGGAAGGGGGCGTTGAATCTGGCCAACAAGAGAGAGTTCGAGCTGGCACGACGCTTCAAACACCTAGAGAAAAAGGAAACGGCAACGCGACGACTAAGGTGGAGGAGAATGCGAAGACCTCTTTCACCAATATATGAAGAGTGCGCTGAAGAGGCAGTCGGTCTTGGTGCAGCCGACGACACCGTGATGGAAGACCCTCAGCTGACGAGGAACGAGGGGTTTAATCCGGCCAAGAAGAACGAGGACGACCTGCTAGGAGCCCTCCAACACCTTCAGCTGAAGGAAACGGCAATGCAATGATCAGGAAGGAGTATAATACGAAGACCTCTTTCAGCGTCCGACTATGGCTGCCGTTTAAGGGGCAATAGATCCTGGTGGGAGTCAGGATCGTACTTGAAATTATGCTGCGTATCTAGGAGGGCATTGAAGGTACCGACAAGGCGAGTCAAGTGGATGTCGTCCGTGTAAACTGTTGTGATCCGTTCAAATTCCACAAGAACAGCCCTGCTTGGGCCAAGCAGTGGCCTGCAGTGTTCTGAAATAAATAGACCGATGCTGCAGGTGGTCCTCGTGGTGACGGTGCCGGCGTATATTCATGGTTTGTTTGCTGTATGTGCAAAGCCCGCATGAACATTTCAAAAGTTGCATTCATCCCTAGAATTTGGGGACTGCAAAGCTATGAAGCTGTTCAAGTTTCAATAAACCTTGTAGTTTTCTTGCCTGTAGCGGCGTTGGTATGGCGTGGGGAGTTGGAGATGCGAGTTTTCCGTTGCATTTCAGCTGCTTCTGTACGGGGCCTTCATAGCGAATACTACGGGCCCTGCGAGGGAATGGTACACGAGAGTGGAACCTAATCTCTGCGGAATATCTAATTAAATAAAGGCTAAACGACTCCGTACTGGACGGCGCAAGAAGCGAAACAGACTTTAGAGCTTTAAAGACGCGACTCTAAGGCAACATGCTAGGTGAAGAAAGTCGCGGCAGAAAACGACGAGGACGAGAGAGTAACGTACACACAAGTGCCACTGTCAACTTTATTATTGCATGGCTGTCAAACCGCTGAATATATACAGGACAACACACCTACTATAAAAAATGGCCAAGAACTACAAACACAAGGAGGCTCGGTACGATACGAAAGTCCTGACACTGCGCATTAGCTTGACCCTAAAGCAATCACTCAACGCTGGACTGCAGCACATGGTAAACACCAAGCTGAAAGACATTTAAACACGATGCAAAGGAAAAAAAGTGTAGCAAGCGAAACGCAACATGGCGAGGATGACGTGAAGAAAGCAACACCGAGCAACCGCAACAGATGAAACAGAACTTAAAAAATCACGAGGAACTACCCTCGGATTAGAAGCGACCGAGTGTTACCCTCTCGTCTTCGTCTTTCTCTGGCGCGCCTTTCTTCGCTTCTAACGTGTCGCTGACACGCCTAAATCTTTGCGCTTCGAAGTCAACCGCGTCTGGACTCAGCACCGATGAGCCCAGTTACTGTCGTTAGGCATGGTAGCTGGGAGCGAATTTCGTTCGATGCAGCGATGTGGAGGCGTTTTTTGACGATCAGCTCGAGGGAGCATGCAAACAGGGCACTCTAGAATAACACGGCTAAAATCCCTGTTATGAGCACGAGGACGTTGTTGCCAAAAGGTTTGCACATGTCTGTACCGCGTTAAATGCAGTGCTGCAACGGTCTGTTAAGACGGACGTGGGAGCAGCTCGGTGATCAACATTCAAGGTTCAAATGAAACCTAGCCGTAAATGATTGTGGCTATAGAACGGACGAAAAAACAAAACAAGACTCACGGTCAAATATTTCGTATTGATCTACGCTGAATATTTTGGACGGACGAGGTAGGAACGATGACGTGAGTGAAGCATGCTGGTGATAATGGAAACAATACTTGTTAGAGCCATCATTGGCACGGTGGAGTCACCTGAAACTCATACTGGAGGTATTGGACGACTTGTTGGAGAAATGGCAGACGTTGCAGAAGCGGTGAGAAGTCATGGGGGCAATGATGAGGACAGACCCCGCCTGTGCTTGTTGGATACATGATTCACATAGTGCAGGTGGGTCGAACTCACATTGGTGACGACTGAAAGCTGGGATGCTGCGAGGCGATGTGAGCAATAATGCTGACCGCTAATTGCATGGTCACAATTGTGAGGTTGATGCCCGCACCAGGCGTCCCGCTAGCACAAATGATTCGATGTTGCCAAAGTTAAAGTTAGGGCAGTCTGCGAAATTCCAAGCGACACAGGTATGGCGGTGACGACCATATCCATCTGGCGTTTTGTCGGAGCCCGCGTCAGGAGCACGTAGCCGACGTGTCTCAGCGACGTGCTCAGAGACTAGAAACCGACGCGTGGCGCTAGGACAGAGCAATCGAGAGTATGTTCGGCGACGACGTCAAATGTGCTGTGCGAAGTTTGCTGAACAACGTATCGTATTCACGCACGCAGATACACGTGTACTGTAGTGCACAATGGAAAATGGACTCCCGATACGCTTCAACACGCGTTTCAACGAAAAATTTTGGAGGCACAGCTGGCAGTATGACGTCACTATGTTTCTGCATCGACCAACGCATTATAACCAAAACTATAGTGCCTAGAATATACTGGCTTGCGTGACGAGCGCCAGCGCAGCTTAATGGGAGAAGGTGGCGCCGTTTGCAATGAAATTCCAGCGATGGCGACAGAGGGCGCTGCTTGTCGGAAGGGTGCTGCCGCAGCAGACGACACGGTTTTCTCGGTTCGGAAGGCAGCAGCCTGTCTTGTGCGTGTGTGATTAACCTCCTTGTGCGCGTATTTTTTGTTGAGCGAGGTGTAGTGTTTGTTGTCCTGCGTGGCTGCTTGCACATGCAAGTCATCGCACCCGCTCCTCCCAGTAGTTATGTGGTGATTTCGTCGGTTTTGTGCGCGCGTTCTGTGCGCGCGTGTGTCCGTTCTGCGTGTTCTCACCGTGTACTCAAATCATGGAGTGAGCTCTCTAACGTTCTTTTCCCGTGCCCATCACTAAGCGAGCTGCATCTGCCTGCACAAAAATGTCAAAGCCAGAGCGACAGTGCAAAGAGAGGGCTTGTTTTGTGCCACAGTGTAAAAGCGGTTACCGCTCGAACAAGGAGCGCGTTGCTATGTTTATTGCACCATCAGATGCTACGCGGCTCGCAGAATGGGAACGAAACTTCAAAAGAGAAGTCGGAAGGCTGACGCCAGCTGCTGTGGTTTGGGAGAAACATTTTGAGATCCGTTTTATCGTGCGCGTGTTCAGTATCACCGTAAACGGCGTAACCAGCGAGCCTCCCCGCGATAAACCGCGTCTGAAGCGGGACACCATGTCTACGATATTCACGCGCTATCTAAAACACATTCTGCTGAAAATATCAGCAAAGAGGAAAACTAGACATCTATGCGAGCAGAAGCCTCCAGCAAGTAGTCACGGGCGACCTGCGTCGGAAGCGTCCGAGTTGTGTTCAGCCATTGAGAGTGCCGAATCGGTGAGCCTGGAGGGATCTGGTGCCGACAACGGAGCTTTAGTGATTGAAAAGTGCACCACACGCCGTGGTTCTAAAGAAGCAAGCGCTGGTGAATTGGTGAATCGCAAAATGATTGTGGACGTCTGCCGACCACTAGCGGGGGTGCACCTATTCTACAACGTCTCTATTTCCAATGACATGGATGGAAGTGGAATCTGTGCCAGTGGATTAATTAACTTACGCCTGTTGTGAAGCTGAAGAAAACAACTTTGCTTGATGGGCAATCAGCGGTAGCCACGGTGTACCTGAGGGGAAGAGAAAAGTCAAAACATATCATCACAATGAGCTTTCAAAGAGGCCGAATCCTTGATCAAGGAGGTTTCCTTGACAAATATTTGTGGTGGATGTGCCATAAAGTCGGCCTCAGGAAAGCCCACTTCCAGCAAAGGCATGTTTTTTTACTGAGAAGTGTTTATTATCTACGTGGTCCGATGGAGAGCCATGTGCTTTCTGTAAGTACCAAAGAATTCTTGCTCGAAACCAAGCACGCAGAACACCCAAACAAAAGCCAGCAAAATTGACTGACGCGTTTCACCTGCTTTGTTAGCGAAAATGTTACCGACAAAATACTTTATATAAAAAGCCTATGTTGTATGGGCTCTAGAACACAAATTCCCTGTTCCCTCGTAAGCACAGGATGTTCGAAGCTCGAAGATGGGCTGAACTTCATAGCAGCTTTCGTGCAAGCGACAAGCACTAAATATGCAGCTTCTACTCGGAGACTCAAAAGAAACACTGAAACCTGCAGTCAGCTGCCTCCACGACAGCAAAAGTCGCTCCCTGATGCCTATCAGGGCCGCGGTTGTTGACTCAGGCCAGATGAGACGCGTCTGGGAGGACCAGTCGTTCGATGTTGCTGCTGCCACGAGCGCGCCGCCATCTTGTCGGTTAAAGGGACTATGAAACGAATAAAAAGTCACTTGTAAATGTTTTCAATGCTTAGAAATGATGCTAAGAAACATTCACACAAAGTGTGAGTCTTCGGAAATGAGCCGGCAATTTATTATGGAGGAGGAGGAGGTAAACTTTATTAAAGAAAAGGTCTTTGGCGCGGGTTGGGGTGACGTTCCCCTCCCCGCGGTGGGCACCTCTTCTAGGCCGGACGCCAGGTGGCCGACCGATGATGTCGCTCGGCGACCTCTTCGGCCCGCTCCGTGACTCGGAGTTGAACCTCCGGGTCCGAGCTGAGCAGCGCGGCCTCCCACTGCGATTGGGTAGAGAGCTGCAGACTGTTCGACGGCTTGTCTTGAGGACATGAGTATAGGATGTGGGGTGTGTCTGCCTTATGGTGCCTACATATATATAATATGGTGGAGCTGCCATAAAAAGAATGTAAAACAATAAGCTCCTGCCTGCACCACTGACGTATAACAGGCTTGACCCAATCGTAAAATAAATGAAAAGGCCCGAAGGCAATCCATCGTTTTGCCACCCGTAGGTGGAAAAATAAAAGAAGGGGGGGGGGAAATGCTACAAGCGACCCATCGCCGGGGGAACGGGCCCGGGGAGACTCCCCTGATCTCCCCTAGGACGTAGCGGAGGGGGTGGGATATAGGGTATGGGAAATTGGAGTTGGGAAAGGGTTATGGGAAATGGGGTGGGAATGGGGACAGCGACATTTTGCTCTGATCCTTCGTTTGACATCGACTCCATTTCTGGCCCGCCTGGCCAGGGCAGGTAGGGCATCGAGCTTTTCCAATGGTGCGGCTCCCCCACGGGATGCACGACCACCCACTGGCTCCGACCGTCGGAGACAGGAAAGGAAGAAAAAAAATTCCTAACTTGGGGTCCGCAGCCACCTGCTCCTCCACGATTTTAAGGGTTGGATCGGACCGGCCGGTTACTAGCCGTCGACGGTGTTTCGCGGTTTTTCAGACTCCGGAAGTGTGTGTGGTGTGGTCCGGCCAACAGAGGCCCAGGTCGTCAGCCTATCGGCGCTTGGCCCTCGGCACCATAACCCGGTAACCCTGGGGGACCCACCTGTGCTACCTTCCAACCACCATGCACTTATTTCCTCCCCTTGCTTGCTCCACGCCTACTGAGGAGGGAGTATTCAAGGCCGGGCGCCCGGGCCACGAACCAAGAATCGGGCATAGGGTGAGATAAGCCGGGCCTACTCCACCGGTACTCCACACATCGACGGTTTTCGCACTGGTCCTACTGCACACCCTCTACCTCGGCGTCCCCAGTGGCCCCCAAGACCGGGTCAGCCTCGGCGTCCGCAATATGCCAACCCATCATAAGCGATCCGCAATGAGACTGCTTCCCCGAGGACATCGATTCCGAGGAGCTCGGGCTGTCGGAACCCCCGCGCGGACCTGGCCTCTATTTAGCCAGAAACCGTGCGTCGGCACGCTACCGCGCGGACCTGACCTCTTCGTAGCCAGAAACCGAGCATTAGTAGCCGTGCACGTTCCCGTGAGCGGAGGTTTTTGACTTTTGACATTCCTTTCTACCGGATTTCGTGGGTCCAACCTGGTCTGCCTCCAGGCCTGCCTCCGCACAGACAACGGACCTCACGATTCGGCTGGCCCTCACAGCCGTGGGAGTCGCTGCAGCTCCCAAGAGGATGGGCCCCGGACAACCCATCCCCACCGCTGGCGTTGCACCGGAACAAAGCCTAGTAGCCGAAACTACACCGGCCCGTATCCGGCGGCAGGGGGGCCACGGGCAGGCCGCACAGTCAGATTTCCCCCCCCCCCTTATGGTGCCTACAGAGAGAACAGATGGGGCTGAACTGCTCTGGGAACCATATGGAGTACATGTACGGATTAAAGAAAGTGTTTGTTTGGAGCTGCCGCCAACTGACTTGTTGTGTTTTACTTAGAGATCTATGTGGGTCTGGGAAGATTTGTCTTTCTTTCTTGAAGTGGGTAGAAAACACCAGGATACGCCGACGCCAACACACGGACGCAGAGGCACCAGCAGCCGGACTCGAGAGTCCCGGACCGAAACAGGTGAGCTAGGCAATTTATTATGAACTTTTAAAAACCGTGTTTTTAAAAATTCGCGGGCTGATTGGTGTACTCGTAGTGACCGATTTTGGAACTAAAATCGTGGAACAAAGACGTCACTGTACCATGACGTCGCCAGGCCACCACACGCTCTCATTCGCTGGAGCCACGGCAGCCACGACGTCACGGGCACACTTCCGGTAGCCGTGAAAAGCGTCTGCTCGTGCCGCCGCGCGACCCTCTCGGGCAAGCGAGCAAGGGCATTGCCTTCGCGCATATGGTTTCAATTTCCCTCTGCCGCCTCCTTCTGTCGGGAGTTCCGGAGCCACTCGCAAGGCTCTTCGTGCGCACGCATAGGGCTCGATGCCCATCGCGGCCGTAAAAGCGAGCAGTCGCACCTCGAGGTCCGGGTTTATTACTGCTAATTACCACAGATGAGAAGCAAAGAAACCCGACGCACGCCGCAATCCAGGAAGGAGAAGAAACCGGAGAGATGCCGCCACGCCGCCGACGCTGCTGCTGGGGGCTAGGAGTGACAACCGGAAGTTGCAAAGAGAACGTCATCTGATGATGTATTCAAAGGCGGGGCGCAGTCCCGGACCTGTTTTCTTTATTTTTTTCTGGTGCTCCTCGTGTACGAGTTGAGGGGGAGAGGAGCGTAATTTTTAATCGTCTATATCTTCGCTGTTATTGACGCTAGCTCAAAAATTCTTGCACTGGGGTGACGAGTGATCTAATGCCTATCTCTCGTCTGCTTTACGTAATCTCAATTAATTTATTGCATAGCCCATTTAAGGTAGCAAACGGAGGTCCGCAAGCTCTGTTTGGGTAACTGTGGTTAGGTGGCATAACTGCAGTTTCGTCTGCCGTGTGAGCGCGGCTAACTATAGTTACGGGGAACCATAGTTAACTGTGGTTAAGGCCGCCCGTGTAATTATACCCTTGTCACACGAGCAGCGTGGTTAAGCGGTGGTTAACCATGGTTAAGCTTAACTGCAGTTAAGGCGTTTAACCACGGCTAGAGTTAACTGCAGTTCGCCGCGCTTACACACAGTCTATCCCTCTCGGTTAGTGCGACGAAACAGATCATGTGATACTCGTCTCAGTGAAGTTAAAACGACACCTACTGAGGCGTATTATTAAACAGGGCTACGTTAAATAGAATACATCAGAGGAAAAACGTTCTTTCTTGTGCTAAGGCCTGCTTAAAAACTTTTTCTTTGTGCTTGTGGCTTGTGGCTGACGTTAGCCGAAATCTAAAAAGAAGTTCGAAACAATTTTCAAAAGAAACAATTATCACAGTCGACTTCGTAGCCGACTGCGCGTTCTACTTTGACTCTAGCCTCCATTTTGCCGTGACTGCTGACTGCGACGCATCACCATAGAGAAACATGTTTCTCTATGTATGTTTTACTACAGTAGTTTCACTATGTATGTCGCCATAGAGAAACTTGTTTCTCTATGGCATCACTGTCACTGCTCGCCTGCTCATTGCTACTGTATCACTGCTATCGTTGTTGATTTTCGTGGCTTTTCTTTCACAGTCAGTGCGGTGCACTGTTCATTTGTTTGTGTAGTTAAGATCCTTCGGACGTCATGTGTGTCAAGTCTATGTTGGCCTTTAGCAGGCCTGTCGCGAACGAGGGCGACGCTCAATTTTGGGCTGCGTTCGTGGCGCATCAGGCAGCGCTACAACGCCTGCGCGTGCAGATGCTGGCGCTGAGCGCTGAAATTGTCGTGCTTGAAGAGAGCAGGAAGCGACACCGGGGGCGGCCGAAGCGCTTTTTGTTGGCGGCGGTCACGGAGGAAGACTATAAGGAGTGGAAACTCCCCCGTCTGCGGCGACCAGGAAAGGTCATAAGCCCGCGGCGCCACTATCCTGCTGGCGGCCTGGAAAGAAACTACTGAAATATTACGTCACAGCGTGCCTGCTGAAGCAAACACCCGTGTCGCCTGCTTTGAGCGCGCGCGGCCAAAGAGCGCGCCGGAGCCGCTGCATTTTTTGTATTTTTTTTCCTGCTGCTTCTACGAGGCGCCGCAAGGCGCCGCCACTGCATGCGCCCCCGTCGGCGCATACAAAATTGTGACTTTATCTGGTCGCGTGCGCTCGCTCGCGCAGACGGGAGTTTCACCTCCTGTATAGTCTTGCTCCGTGGCGGCGGTGCACCTGTCCGTCCGTGAGCGAAATCTGTAGGCGTACCCGCGCCCAGACTCGTGGTACGAGACCACACTACCGCACCTTCCGGACACCGGACTCCGAGAAATCTTTCGTATGAACTGCGGCACATTCTAGTACATGGTGGTTGCTTGTGGAAGCATGAGCCGGCAAGATACCAACATGCGGAAAGCGATTCCGCTGGACAAACGCGTGGCGATCGGCTTGTACCGCCTCGCAACATCAGCAGAAGAGCGGACTGTTGCCAACTTGTTTGGCGTGAGCACTGCGTCAGTTACTTTAACATTTCACGAATTTTGTAGCGTGGTTGTGGAGCAGTTCGAAGCACGATTTTTGCATTTCCCAACAATAGCTGAGCTTCACGAGCACGTGTAAATTCACAGCAGTCCGTGGTTTCTCACAAGGTGTCGGTGCAGTGGATGGCTGTCATATCGAGGTGT
Source organism: Amblyomma americanum (assembly GCA_030143305.2). Lineage (NCBI taxonomy): Eukaryota > Metazoa > Arthropoda > Arachnida > Ixodida > Ixodidae > Amblyomma > Amblyomma americanum. Next base: position 219,892 of record JARKHS020030738.1, on the reverse strand, counting down.
GCCCCCCAAAGCAAGAACCTGCCAAATAATACAATTATAAGGGGTGGTAAAGTGTCAGCCTACTTGCTGTCGTCGACCACACACACAAGTTCCTATGCACGAATGTTGGGAGCCCTGGTAGGAACAATGACGCGGCACTGTTTCAGAAGTCTCGACTGCCAGCTACTCTGGCTAGTGAGCTGTTCCGAAAAGAAACAAAAGTCATTGAAGGTGTGGAAGTTGGCACAATTCTTCTTGGTGATCAAGCTTTTCCCTTGCAGACGCACCTGATGAAGCTCTTCGCCTTCCAGTTGCCTCCGGGTCCCCCTCACAGACCTTTAACTACCAGCTGCCGAGTGCGAGACGTGTTGTCGAAAAAGTTTTTGTAGGTGTCAAAGCACGCTGTAAAATGGTGCTGAAGCGCCTTGAGTGTGACATCCACAATGTCAATTATGTGATCCATGCTGCTTGTGTGCTGCACAGCATTTGTGAGCAGCTCAGTGACCACTGTGATTCAAGCTGGTTTGGTGTGGTGCAGAGTGCTGATGAAAGGCGGCCTCAGCCGTTGTGCACAAGCAACTGGGAAGAGACGTCAGGTGGGGCCATCCGGAACGCCCTGGCCAAGCACCTTGCCTTGAGCTAGAACCCAGTCCGTGGGAAAATCGAGAGCACCTAAGAAGGACACCTCTGCCAAGAGGGAACAGCCCTGAACAGAGCTACACACACATTATTGACGTAGCAGACTCTGGGTTTGGCTCACCTTAAATGGCTACCATTGTATGCACATGATGCATACTCCCTACTGGAGTGAAGGTTATGAGGGTTACAACTAGTGTAATTTTCATAACCTACATGTGCTTCATAAAATAGGTTTGGTTTATGGGGTTTCACGTTCCAAAGCGACTTGGGCTATAAGTGATGCCATAGTGGAGGGCTGCAGAATTTTCGGCCACCTGGGGTTCAGTAACATGCACTGACATTGCACAGTACACGAGCGTCTTGCTTTACACCTCCATCGAAAAGCCGCCGTCGTGGCCAGGCTTTCAGAAAATAGTCTTGCAATATATAGCTTATGTTAATTATTGGTTCTTGTTAAGCTACAAAATGAAGTGGTTCGTACCAACTACTAGTACTCCTTATGACAAACAAATCTTCACCTCATGCAACCATCTCTAATTAACTAATAACGAAGATTTCATTACTTCCTGTAAACGAATCTTTCTTCAAACAATTTTGCTTGCAGACAATTGTAAAATTCCGGCATCAGCCTTCCATTTTTATATGATTCATTCTTGTTGAGCACTGCTGTTTATGTTGCTGATTGATTGCCATTGTACTACCTTTTTCATTATTGTGTTTGTGTCACATGGTCTGCTAATTGCCTGCTATTTTATCACTTGCTGTTTGCTTATAATTTTCGTGTATAAGTGGTCATAGTCTTGCCACATTGCCAATCAGCAACTTGTTGGTACCTTGTCAAGCAGTACAAGCTTTTAGTCTTGCACACCTACTTCTGAACGCAGAAGTACTTGCTGTTGGGCTAGTTGGTTCATCATTAAGTTGAATGGCGCAAAGGAACAAACACAGGAAGACACAGCAGTGGCGCTCTTTCTGTCTCTGTATCTTCCTGTGTTTGTTCCTTTGCGCCATTCAACTTTATTCTGAAAGCAGTGTAGTGAATGAAATTCATTCACTATATAGACCTTTCCAATAAGGCCCCCTCGGTATCACCGTATTTTTTCACTAGGCTGTTGCATGCACCTGATGCTAGCCCAGTGGAAGCGGATACCTCTGACCAAAAAAGCTGTTGGCGCTTACAATCATATTAGAGTGAACATTTTATATCTGGTCGGAGATTAAGCAATAGCTGCAAGAATTTTTTTTCCTTTTGCTCATGAGGTAATGAAATCATGTCGGTCACAGGTGGAAGCTTCAGATTTTTACACGCATCATCCACACACAAAGCAAACACAGAAATGTGGTGTAAATGTGACCCAATGGCAAGAGCTTTGAAAGACTCGCAGTGTGATAAATTTCATTACAATCCCATCCCAACTCGTTAAACCAAACACTTTCTGTGAACAATTTCATGTCATTACTAATTTTCTGTTGTTAAAATTTCCCACTGTTCTATCGCTTGCCCCTCCAAAAAACCAGTTGTGTTGCAAGAAAAATATCAGCCTTGTAGCAAACAGTTCCTGGTGAACATGCAACAGCCATTGGTTCTGAGTGGAGAAGCAGGTGGAGTGTTACTGCGAGAGCAGCAGCAATGTACTTCCAACAGACTTGTTTGATTATTGCACTTGTGTACCCCTGCAGTGTATGCATGGGCTCTGTTAATAACTAATACTGCAAGCTACTTCGGTAGCCAGCCCGCACAATACAATTCACTGTTTAAAACTCAATACAAAATTTCCAGCAGTAAAAGGTCTTTCATCACATGCTGTAATATCATGGAAAATCAAATAACTTCTAGCTCTTTTGATCACTCTTTATTTAACTAGTCATTATTTTCTTTGTTGTCAAGAAATTTTGCAAGTCGTTGCACCACGCTTGCATTTATGACATTCGCTTCCTTCTGGAGGCACACCATTTTCTTCCGCATTTTGTGTGCCTTGTGGTCGGCCTTTGCTGCTGCCTCGCACTCTCCTTTATGGAGGGCAACTAGCTGCTCTATGCCAGATCCTTGTCGCTTGTGGCGGCTCTTTTGGGGTTCCCTTTTTTTGGTGCTTGTGCCAGCACCGGCACTGCTGCTTGCCCCTGCTGTGGCACTGCTGCTTGCGCCAGCACTGGTTCTGCTTGTGTCGCTGCTGCTGTTGCCTGTGCTTTGCAGTACAGGTACTGCAGCACTGGCAAAGCAAATGTGGGAGCTGGCCGCAAATTGTGCGAGGTCGTCTCTGCTGCTTCCTTCAGGCAGGCTGTCCTCCCATGACAGGAGCACTTCTGAGCCGTCTGGTGCCTCATTGACAACTGGCAGCTGCACATGATGAAACATACAAGGCAGCATGTTATCATCTCAGAAAAGAGGTTAAATGTGTCCTAATATAATGCAATCATCCACTTCCACAATATATTACAAAAACACAAACTTGTGATGGCCAAACTGGAAAGAAGACGGCGGTTCAAATTATTGTTTTCCTGAACATAACTAAATACATATATGACGATCCCGACATGTACAATAGCATTCCCTAGCCCAAACTTTCACATGGACCAACGGGTTCATTTCAGTTTTTTTTTCCTGAATACTGTTGCGGAGCGCAATCGCCTTCCTTTAGGTTTATGTGAATCGAAATATCTTGTGAACGAGTTGGGGGATTTTTGTACAGCTCCTAGTGTTGGTGTTGTGATGAATGTTTGATTTTATGTCCTTTAAATGACTTCTGGTTGTTGTGGCCAATAGTTTTATGGCTTTTATAGTTGTGTGCCCCTCCTGCTTGGGCCAAAGTTATGGCTCGCAATATGTACAAATGAATAAATGAATGATCAGCTGAACAAGACAGTATACTGTGACATTCCGTGTGTGCTACGAGGATCCACGTTCGACGGCGCGGCGTAGACGGAGACCCGTGAAAGCGGCATCATCAATTACCCAGCCATGCTCTTTGAGTGACGACCAGAAAAACCGGACCCGCCGCCGCCCCCGGGGAAACAGGCTTTATCCTCCCCAATTTCCGGTTACATTCCAGGACAAGGGAGCTGTCAGCGGGCCAGAGCGCGCCGTACCACAGCCGACGCTATGCGCTTCCGCGAAGACGACATTCTTTCCCTCCCCCCCCCCCCCTTTGTCGTAGGCTATCGCCGGGAAGGCACCCACAGCTTCCCAGAAGGGCCGCGATGGACACCTGTCATGGCGGACAGGCAGTACTCGCCAAGAATGTGGAAAGACAGGCGCTAGTGAATTAGCTCCGAAGAGAGAGAGCCTGTGTATACTCTCACTTGAGAGAGAGTGGTGGCGTTTTTGTTGTTTATTTAGTTTGTATTGTTAACAGACTCTGGGTTCGAGGCTAAGCCCAACCCAAAGGGGTGGTCCCCATCTCGCATGTTATTTTGGATTGGAGAATTGATGCTTTGGGCGGGCCACTGGAAATGACCGCCCTTAGTCCTTTGTTAATCAAGTGCTTAAAAGCACATGTAAACGGATGCAGTCCAGTCTGAGCTGGGGCTCCATGCTTAGCATGTAATGTGATGCTACTTAGGCACTAACCTGCCCGGTCGATGAGTAAAGTAGTGCAGAGTTTGTTCTGTTGAAAAATTATGCTCTGCTGTCATCATCTACAAGCTCGCCTCCTGTTCATCTTCCAAGCCGAACGACACTAGAGGAAGGGTTTGGGAACCATCCTCGAAGAAACGGACGACTATTGAAATTCTACTGCATACACGCAAGCCGAGCAGGACGACATCGTTCGCGAAGAGGGCCTTCAGCGCCGAAGCCCGACGGCGTGCAGCTTCTGCCAGCAACCGCTCGAGCCCAACTCCGGAGCCACTCCATCGCCCCCATGAAGTCGTCGGCACGTAAGCTCGGACGCCCCAGCCTCTGATGTATAATCCTAATCATGTGTAATTATTGAATATACCTGTTTGTTTAAACTGAGCCATACGGTGTCTCTTTGCCTCTCCGTCCCGTGTGGACCTGCGCATTATGGGGGTCATCACACTGGTGTCAGAAGTGGGGTCTCAAAAGCAAATGTCCTCTGAATGCGGTGACATTCATGACTTCAAAATTGTAATCAAAAGGGAATCACGGGACTGATTGTGGGACTTTTACCCCCATTTGAGAGGCTTGAGGCACCGGAGGGCTTGAAAAAAAAAATGTCTGTATTTGAGGGAGCTCCCACTCCACAGCCGTCGCTCGGAGCAAGCATGCTGGCATTAGGAAGCGTCATTCCGACGTTTACAGGAGATAAGACAGGGGTTCCAATCTGCGATTTCTTTTCCATGCTAGAAGAGATTGGGAAAATGGGGGGATGGTCCGATGCTCAAATGCTGGGAATGGCGAGGTGTAAGATGGCAGGAGCTGCTCATGATTTTGCCTGGCGAGACGAAAAAGTAAAATCCACAAAATCATTTGCGGAATTTAAGAAGCTCGCGTTTGAGCATTTCGACACTGAACCACGTCACGTGCGGGTACAGAGGTTCCGTGACGCCGGACAGATGGTAGGGGAGGACGTGCGAACATTTGCGTCGCGGCTTCAGCGCCTAGCACGCGATACGTTAAGCAGGGAGGAGGAAGGAGACCAGCTAAGGAAGAAATACGCGGAGGATATACTTAAAGAGGAAATGACCGCTTTGTTCGTGGCTGGTCTGCAAGACCCCGTGCGCCGGTTCGTGCTCTCGCGCAAGCCGAGCAATTTCGACCAAGCCGTGGAGGCCGCATTGGATGAGGAACGAAATGAGGCGTTAACGACAGCCGCAGCGAGAGTACGTGTCATAGAGAGAGCGGTGCTCAACCCTGAGGTTGCTCTCTTGACAGAGCGGTTAGATCGCTTGGAACAGCTGCTAACTCAGCAGGTAGAACGCCAGGTTGAAGCGCGCGCTCAACAGCGCCCATTCGCTGGAAACCGGAGACCGCCACAAAGCTACAGGCGCGGTATGCGAGATTTTGAAGAAATCGTATGCTTCGCTTGCCAGGGTCGCGGACACATCGCCAGGTTCTGCCAAAACGTGCGCCGTGGGGAGCCACAAAGAGAAGCAGGCGAGACACGCCCTAAGCAAGCCGACAGCGGGGCTCCAGATACCGAGTCAAAAAACTAGTTAGTCCTCCCCAGCCTGAGGAGCGTGGGGAGGGAGCAGTGGATGATGAGGTGGTGGTAGTTTGTGTGGCCGGGTTCCTGTCGCATTTTGTTTCGCGCGACCAGCGGGACTGGGACTTGTGGCTCCCGTATGCAATGTTTGCCTACAATTCGGCAGCACACGAGAGCACGGGCGAATCGCCATTCTTTCTTCTCTACGGCCGAGACCCGGACCAGCCTAGTGAAGTGCCAGAGGGCCCCCGTCGTGTCCCATACGCTTCACTGGACGACTATAAGGTTGAGCTAGAATCGCGCTTGCAAGTGGCGAGGGACATCGCAAAGTAGTCCTTAAAGAAAGCGGCGAAGCGCAGGAAGGAGGTGCACGATCGCAGTGCTAGAGACGCGCCGTTTGATGTGGGGGACAGCGTGTACATTGAAAACTGCCAAAGGCAGATTGGGCTAGCTCGTAAGTTCCAGACGAAGTGAAGAGGACCGTGCGAGGTTGTCGAGAAGCTTTCTCCGGTAAACTTCAGAGTCCGAGACGTGAACCGGCGTTTGATAAGGATACACGCAAATCGCCTCAAGTCGGCACCGGTTCAGTATTCACGAAATGAGGAAAGGGAAAGCGCGGATTTTGATGGGGACAGAAGTGAAGCGGAGCGCGCAGATAGTTCGCAAGAAACGCCCTCTCCTGCATTTGTTCGGCAGGCGCCCGAGGTGACGGCCGGAATGCCACCGGATTTACTTCATGCATTGCTAGAAGAAGAAGCGCGCGAGGTTGCCGCGCAGATAACGCCAGGAGAGGCTCCTGCCACGAGCCCTCGCGAGTCCCAAAGCAGACAAAGGGGCACAGACTTACTTAGTATGACTCATGAAGGCCGATATCCGCTGCGAAATCGGAAAGCTAAGTCGGACTAATGGCGTAAACAGAGCGGAGTTGTGAACTGGTTAGAATTGTGTAATGCCGCAGCTCATAACATTGCTATGTGCTTATGTGTTAAGTTATCGGAGTTGGTAGTTAAACCTTTCTGTCATTAAGTAACACCTGCACAGGAGAGCATGCGGAGCGCATGCAGAACCTGCCCTACTTCCTTTCGTTATCTATATTTTTGTCTGTGCCGTGATCGTGCTAGAAGTGGGAGCTCCTTTGTAACTGTGGTAAATTTATTTCGTCCAGTTTGGACTAGAAAGGAGAGGCTTGGGTGCTGAGTTTCATGTTTATCTGTAAAAGAAGATCAGTGCTGCCCCTGGAGACGCCAGTATTGACAGCGGAGGCATATGGTGTTGTGCAGTGGTGTTGAGTGCAGCGAAAAGTGTTTTGTCGGACGCACTGTGCGAGGCGATTCAGAAAGACAAGGGGAGCTGCGTGGACTCAAATGTTCGGAGAACATTCTTCTGGAGGGTGAGCGAGTGTGACATTCCGTGTGTGCTACGAGGATCCACGTTCGACGGCGCGGCGTAGACGGAGACCCGTGACAGCGGCATCATCAATTACCCAGCCATGCTCTTTGAGTGACGACCAGAAAAACCGGACCCGCCGCCGCCCCCGGGGAAACAGGCTTTATCCTCCCCAATTTCCGGTTACATTCCAGGACAAGGGAGCTGTCAGCGGGCCAGAGCGCGCCGTACCACAGCCGACGCTATGCGCTTCCGCGAAGACGACATTCTTTCCCTCCCCCCCCCCCCTTTGTCGTAGGCTATCGCCGGGAAGGCACCCACAGCTTCCCAGAAGGGCCGCGACGGACACCTGTCATGGCGGACAGGCAGTACTCGCCAAGAATGTGGAAAGACAGGCGCTAGTGAATTAGCTCCGAAGAGAGAGAGCCTGTGTATACTCTCACTTGAGAGAGAGTGGTGGCGTTTTTGTTGTTTATTTAGTTTGTATTGTTAACAGACTCTGGGTTCGAGGCTAAGCCCAACCCAAAGGGGTGGTCCCCATCTCGCATGTTATTTTGGATTGGAGAATTGATGCTTTGGGCGGGCCACTGGAAATGACCGCCCTTAGTCCTTTGTTAATCAAGTGCTTAAAAGCACATGTAAACGGATGCAGTCCAGTCTGAGCTGGGGCTCCATGCTTAGCATGTAATGTGATGCTACTTAGGCACTAACCTGCCCGGTCGATGAGTAAAGTAGTGCAGAGTTTGTTCTGTTGAAAAATTATGCTCTGCTGTCATCATCTACAAGCTCGCCTCCTGTTCATCTTCCAAGCCGAACGACACTAGAGGAAGGGTTTGGGAACCATCCTCGAAGAAACGGACGACTATTGAAATTCTACTGCATACACGCAAGCCGAGCAGGACGACATCGTTCGCGAAGAGGGCCTTCAGCGCCGAAGCCCGACGGCGTGCAGCTTCTGCCAGCAACCGCTCGAGCCCAACTCCGGAGCCACTCCATCGCCCCCATGAAGTCGTCGGCACGTAAGCTCGGACGCCCCAGCCTCTGATGTATAATCCTAATCATGTGTAATTATTGAATATACCTGTTTGTTTAAACTGAGCCATACGGTGTCTCTTTGCCTCTCCGTCCCGTGTGGACCTGCGCATTATGGGGGTCATCACAATACAAAGCTGATCAAAGTCAATAACAAACAATATGTTAAATATGTGCAAGCATGTGGGGCATGGTTGACCAAGAGTAAACTCAGCTGATGAGGTTGAGTTGAATGAAAGTACATGGGAGGTGAGGTGCGAACTTTTGCACGACACGGCGCTCTGATTTGAAGACGCAAGTTCCAATCCCGCTCCCCATTGTCATTAATGCCCATGGTTGTGGGACTAGCTTACTTTACATACCCCCCCCCGTCTCTCCAATGGTAAGCCCTCGTCATCGTCAACATTATTCCAAAGGAAGGATTGCTGGGTCAGTTAGTTCATCATTCAAGGCTTAAAAGCAGCACGAAAAATGGGATGATACAGAAAGAAGCAATAGATAGCACTGAACTTGCAATTGAGTGTATTTTGTGTGAAATGGAAATAAATACAGAAAACACACACAAAAAACTTATAGACAAAAATGCAATACAATACAGATGTTACTTATATACTTCGAACGAAGCCAGTGAAAAAACAGACAACTGCAGGAGAGGACACAACACAAAGAACGCTTCTCTTGTGTGGTTGTCCTTTTTACGCTGTCGTTTGTTCCAAGTATTAATCAACTAGCCCACCACTATGTTTTGTTTAATTACTTGGACATTAGAGATTTCAAATAGAAATTTATTATCTACTTTGCTACTTCCCTTCAGTGTCCCTGTAGAGAAACAACAGTTCACAATAACAGCTTATGATCCACAGGTTGCTGCATTACTCCACTGTACTCAAGCACAGTTCCTGATGGAATCAATGGATGACGATGGGTATCCACAAGAGAAGGATGAAGGAGCTGCATGTGCGCAGGTGTGAAAGATCAATTGTCATACAGCACTCGCAATATTAATATATCACGCAAATCAAGGCACCTAAATTCTGGTGCGTACCATAATTTCATCTTACTAGAGACTTAAGTCGTATCCATCCGCAGTGTGTGCCTTTTGACATACGATTCCCACCTGAAGAAAAAGGACGTAACCTCAACTAGCAATGCGCATTGAACTTCCTGTACAACAAAGCGGTCTTTACTCTGGCATTGTAACATTACGTATATGGGGAGACAACCAGCTGTCTACCGATATGTAGAGCTGCTAGAAAAAAACAAGGATTTATGGATGAGCAGTGTGAGTTGCTTGGCTAGTTGGTTCACGCTTCATGACAAAAGACAACAGCACAAGGCAAAAATGTAGACGAGGTCAGTGCCCATGTTTGTGGGAGTGGTTTACACAACTGCTTGAGTCTGCTCTTCACTATCTGTTGCTGGCCAGCATTTTATAATGAGTATGTTCTGCACTGAGAAATGGGCAGCAATAAAATTCTGAAGTGATCTGAACGACAGATAACATGCAATGGTATAAATCACAAATTACCTCTAAACTTTCCTCGACTCGCCCATCGTCGTTGATGGGAAGGCAGCCGAGGAAACTGTGGAGCTGCCAGTAGAAGATCCATGGGGCAGCAGGCGACCCAGTTGAAGTGCCTGTCCGTCTCAGCTGTTCGGAAAAATAAAAATGATGTGAGCTATTAAATGTGTTGCTTAAAAAAAGTTGGGCATAAGTGAAGCCACCGAAAGTTAGGTGGCATGTCCCGGAAGTTCGGTGTCTGCTGTGTATTTCAATGCAAAAAGTCGCGCCTTTTCGCCGTTCCGTTCTCAGTCTTTCGTGCTCTTTTCGTGTAACGTCTACTATAGTATCATATATACTATAGTATCATAGTATCATTTCTCGCGTTCTCAAGCTCAACGCGAGAAATGTGTGCATTATTTGGGCAACGCTGTAATTTCAGAGAAGCCGAAGAAAACAGATATGCAGGTCTCACCATGCCGCGGCAAAGGGGTACGTACATTAAACACTATTTTCTGATCTGGTTCTTTTCTTCCGAGAGTAATTAGGAGAATGCTGATGTGTCTAGGCCATCTTAAAAACAAATTTTCGTGTAGCAAAGAAAAGGCAATGGCGCGGAAATCCTGACACTCGAATAGCCTACTTATACAGCTGCCGCTGTTTCGGTTTGGTGTTGATGGCGGACGATGTCTCTTCTCATCGATGGCAGGTGATGCTTATCGAATTAGTGTGTCATTTACCTTCCAGACGTGCTTTTAATCTAACTCTATAGCACAGCCACGTTTCATCTACACAGCACGAGAGAAACGACTGACGAGAAAGACGAATGGCAGCAGCGCATGTGACAAGCGCTGTAAGAAGTCAACTGCACCAAGCATCACGAATAAAAGCCCATTCAGGCATAATTTACTATAGTACGAAACAGCACTTGATCACTCCGTCGAAAAAGCAGTACCATGTACCATTTGGACGTGCTAATGTGAACCAGCAGAACACCGACGGCACCTCACCAGAAGATGGCCTCGCCCTCGCTCCGGTTCGGTCTAAACATAATTCGGTAAAATGGTCACTTCAAGGTCGGCTTCCTAGTGAAGGTTTCCACCTATTCTTTCTTAAATTTATTCCTCATTGATGGTATAACTTGGGCTTAGAGCACGACAACGTGCATCACAACAAAGACCAGAGCTGGCGACGCTAGCGCAACGGGACGACACAGAGCTGAGCAGACGAGGTTCCGCGTACGTACTGTGTGTAGCGACGTTCTGTCGTCTGCTAGTGTCGTCCCATAGCGATGCAATGGACCCTTATTTTTGAAACGTCTTTACTGAGGATTTGCTGCTCTCCTCATGCAGTTGACGGCGCAGCAGGTAGACATTGTCTTGAAACAAGGCGAGAATGTCAAAAAAAAAACAAAATGCTAAGTGGAAAACGGAAACTGAAACTGAAAAACCGTTCTGAGGTCCGATTTCGTGCACTGCCAAAGGCTGACTTGCGGGACATGCCACTCAACTTCCGGTGGCTTCACTTTCGGGCGCCCGATGCGGCATCCAGCCCCCCAGTGGAGATCAGTGGTCCCGCACCCTTTCGGCTTGCAGCGCTCCATGCGGCGGCCGTCTGCATTCATAGCTCTCGGTGCCACCAGGGAGGATATGGTCGGCTCACTAGCCAGTATATTCTAGGCACTATACCAAAACGTTGTGAACTTCGTTAGGCCTGCCTGATGCCGCGATCACTAAAAAAAAAAATTATGAACACTCATAGACACTCAAATCAGCCTACAACCACGCGAATGAGTACCGCAGTATCGAGACGACGCCCTCGGGGCTCATGCAATTTTAAGCTGCAGTTCAAGCAGCAGATTGTTAATTAACGTTTTCCACGAGTGAAAACTGCTGGAAATCGCGCTGACTTCTGCGGCCACGATCCGTCGCGGTGGCTCAGTGGTTGTGGCACTTTGCTGCTGACCCGAAAGACGCGGGTTCGATCTCGGCCGCGGCGGTCGAATTTCGATGAAGGCGAAATTCTAGAGGCCCGTGTGCTGTGCGATGTCAGTGCACGTTAAGGAACCCCAGGTGGCCGAATTTTCCGGAGCCCTTCACTACGGCGTCTCTCATAGCCTGAGTTGCTTTGGGACGTTAAACCCCCTAAACGAAACCAAACTTCTGCGGCCGCCGATACGGCCTAATACACATTGTAAAGAAATCTGCGCACCTTTATCAATAAAACTAAAAAAAACGAGCTAAATTTCTACCGCCAGGTTGCCGCTGGTAGCTGGGGACTGGCTCATACCACTGACGCATTTAGAGCATCAGATTGTGTGTTTGTTAGTTCTGGCTACCATCAATACAAGAACCGTGCGGACGCTGCTTAATCTCATTCACCCACTTAACTTACTGCCGCCCCCTGCTACGCTTGCCTTCTCATGGAATCCATGCAGTACGTTACCCTTAAGGACCGTCGGTTATCTTGCATTCGCATTACATGCCGTGCCCAAGCCCATTTCTTCCTCTTGATTTCGAATACGATGTCATTAACCCGTTTTTTTCCCCTGAACCACTCTGCGCTCTTCATGTCTCTTCACGTTACATCTATCATTTCCCTTTCCATAGCTATCTGCGTGGTCTTCAATTTAAGTTGAACCCTTTTCGTTAGCCTGCACGTTTCTACCCCATAGGTGAGTACTGGTAAGATACATCCGTTGTGTACTTCTCTCGTGAGAGATATTGGTAAACTGCCATTCACGATTTGAGAGAACCTGTCAAATACGCTCCACCCCATTCTTGTTCTAGTTATTTCACTCTCGTGATCCGGATCTGCGGTCACTACCTTCCCTATGTAGACGTCTCCCCTTACCACTTTCAGCACCTCGCCACCAATTGGAAACTGCTGTTCCCTTTCGAGGCTGTTTGGCATTACTTTGGACTATATGTTCCATTTATGACTGCTACCAGTTTAAAAATGGTATTTTTCATTTAGAAGAGCGCTCTCTTCAGCATAGCATTGTCAGTGACGGTGTTTGGTTTTGTTTATGAAGTCTAAAGTCCCCAAGCGACTCAGGCTTTGAGGGACGCCGTAGTAGAGGGCTCCGGGTAATTTCGACCACCTGGGGTTCTTTAACGTGCACTGACCTCGCACAGTACACGGGCGTCAGTAGAATTCCGCCTCCATCGAAATGCGACCACTCTGGCAGGAATCGAACCGGCGTCCTTCGTGTCAGCAGCTCAGCCCCATAACCACTGAGCCATCGCAGCGGCTAGTGGTGGTGTGCATCAGAATACCGTTAAGACGTGATAACTAGCAAGATGGTTAAATAACTTTGTATAGTTAAGTTTTAACAATTACAGTTAGGCTGTTCATTTACTGAGAAAATTGTAGCCCACCGTAAGTAATATCTATATACGTTTTTAGATTTTAGAAAATGCCATTCTCACTCCGCTGCAGCGGGAAAAAATTTTTCGACCCCATGATTGGCGACTGATTGGCCATGATTGGCCCCATGACTGCGCGGCTGGAGAGAGCTCTAGCCTCACCTATATACGAGCGCACGTCACACAGCGGCGAGCCTGTGTCTTGCTCTCTGCCGTCTCGCCGCTCCCACCTGAGAGCTGCGGGAGGAGCACGTGACAAAATGTCTTTTGAGATACTGAGAACAGTCTTCGGTGAAACAACCTGCATAAATCGCCACGCGGGAACGCATAGAGACGTGAAAATTTTAAATCGCGCGAATTTTTTTGAACCTCGAAAAAGAAAAAAAAAACATGGGAAAGTTATTTTGAAGAAAACAACTTATATGGACATTTCTTAATACGGTCCTTAACTTTCGTATTCAAAATTTTCAGCTAATAATGAAGATAAAAGTTTGCTGATTGATCTTTGTTAATCAGCAAATCAGCCGCTTAAAATATGCTGGTCCGGTCAAGACAACTCCCTACAACTTTGAACTAGTGAAGTCTTAATAGAGCATGTCTTTTTTTAGCTGAACCGTAATGTGCTACATGGTAGTTTTTCCGGTTTTCTGCATCACACTCCTTTCGTGCACACCACATTTTCGAGACCGCTCTCTCGCTTGAGAGCACGTTCTAGCTCTGTTAAAAAAGAATCGAAAACAGAGAGAGAATTGCCGATAACAACGCCTTCCCTGTGCGGATATGTGCTATTTTCCAAGGGCAAAATAAAAACCTGTACGAGGCCTTCTTCCTGCGGACACTTCTGAATTGATCTCGCACATCGGGTTTCCTGTTCCTGTCTGGAACCTCCATGGTGGTTGTCTGAAAAGATCGCGCAGCCTGCAAGACGGCTGAAGCCACGTCAATATGAACGGAACCCATGTTGAGGTTTGCCATCTCGTTCTCAGCGCCGTAATACAGTCTAGCAAGGGGAGCAAGTATATTATGGGACTGTCCCGTAGTGCTTTTTCGCGCCACCCACGTGCGTTTACAGGCATGAACTTGCGCGCTCTGTCGAAGCCACACGCAGCGGGCGTCAGCTAAGTGTGCTACTTCGAGAGCACCCAGACGAGGAATTCGATCAGCCCTAACGCGCATCTTTAATCCTTCAGAATGTGGTTGCCGGCTCTGGGGGTCTGGCGTTTATCGCGACCCAAGCGGCTGACGGTAGCAGTTTTTAGGCGTGCAGTGGAACAATTTCAGCGCCTCCTGGCCGAGCTTGGGAATCGCTCGAGCGCTTTTTCATGCACACCCGTTAACTTTTGTTGCCTAGGGCGCGCGCCGCTGGCGAAGATGTTGTTCTTGGGCTGGCGCTGCCGAAATAGGGCACACACTGGGAAAATCAGGCGCCTCAGTAACGCCCGAAAATGCCACGTATCTTGCCGATGAACAGACCGCCGGCCAACGACACTGAGATGAATGAGCGAAGCCCGCAGCTAATGAGAAGGAAGGCACGGAAGAAGCCCGAGAAATGAGAGATTAAGCTGGCGCGTTCCCTTCAATGCTTTCAGACACGCACACAGAAAAGGAAACAGCAACGCTGCGCGTGTGGAAGGGAAGAGAGACAAGACCACCTTCAGCGGTGAAGGGTGCCTTGAAATGGTGGTCGATCCAGGCGGAGCCGGACGAACGTCCTTGAAACAGCGCAGAGACATGGAGGTCTGCTGAGGGGCCGACCACGCAATTCTAGCGGACGTCGCATGTGGAAACGATTCTGATCCATTTGAAGACGACAGAGGCCGCCCAGACTGAGACTTCCGGTATTGTCGGAGACGGTTGCTTCGTCCCCCAGGTATGGAAACCGAAGACAAAAAGCGCGCAAGTCAAAAAGTTGTAAAAAAGTAAAAAAGTCGCCCGCTTGATGGGAAGGAGGAAAAAAAATATACCCTCGGCCGATCAGCAATCCTGGAGGTACATTCGGTGTCTTTAACTGCACGAATATTATCGTCCGCGAGACTACGGTGTAGAGTGTTGCTTTCATCACGTGTGATCCAAGTCTTGCGAGATGTATTCGTATGAGAGGTGCGGCCTATACACGAGAGACTTGGTGGAATATGTTTAACTTCACGAGAGCGGTTTGTTTTAACTTCAGACTCTGAATAAATGTCTCAAAAGGAACGTTTATTTTGAGTATGAGATAACTTTAGGGTTGTGCCACCGTTCGAACTTGAATCAACTTGCAAATGTTTCTTGTATGTAGCAACGTTGATACATCGCGTAAACGGTGGAGCTCCGCGTTTTCTGTTGTTTCTCAGCTATTTTCTGCGGGACCGTTAAAGGGACGGTTGTGCCTCCACACATGCGAGTTTAACTGTGACGCGTGTAGATTAATGGCACGTTGGAGAGCGTTTTACTAGACAGGTTAATTTCAATGCAAGTTGCGGTGCGCGACTCGCCAAACTAATCTGTTCAAAGAAGGTGGGAAACTAAATGCTAGGCGCTTCAACATTGGCTTTCTCAAACAGAATCCCTTCAAACTTGGAACTTTTAGAGACTCTCCTCTCAATCAGCCGGCTCTTCAAGGAACAGGCGAGAGCTCGATGAACCCTGCGACACTCACAAGCTACGAAGTAATCTCGTTTCATGGGGCCACGCAGAGGACTCCACCTTTTTCGATGATTGGGTTGGCGGAACAGGTACGCAAGGCCCTGTATAGAGTAACACAACTAAGATAAATTGTTAAAAATACACTTCCCAGCGACGGCTTCTCGAAAACATTTTCACAAACCCCGACTCTTGTTACTATATATTAGCTTAGTATTTCACGCATGCTGCCCTGGTGGTGACGATAGCACCTTCATGACGGTTCAGGATTGAGCAGAAAATTATTCCTGGTTGATGGCACCGACAGGTGGAGGAAAAGAAAAGTGTCAAAAGGCATCTGCGTAACACATCTCCTCCTTTTGCGTGCGCGAAAACTCACCTCATTTCAATGGGTTGCATATTAATTTAAAAAAATAAATAATTCAATAATTTAGCTCATAAAAAACTTTCGGAATAATTTGTGCGCACATGAAGGCGCATAGGCAGGCATGGAAAGCAAATGCAGGAAACTTCATGATTTCTTGTTTCAATGTACGCACAACCAAGCTTGATTAACTTTCCGAAGTTATCGCGAGCAGCTTCAGCCCTTCTCGTGAAAGACGGTGCAGTAGTATCTTTCTCCAGAATTGTGTCGCCAGTGCACGCGTGACAAACTTGGCGTGGAAAAAAATTCGGTCTTTGGCAACGTGGAGCAGCAGGTCTTAAGTGCCTCGCACGTACGCGAGGCATGTGAGGCGGCCAAGATTGGAACCTTGAACGGTGCGCTCCTTTTATTCATTTCCTCGTCTGCATGACTCTACAGTGAGCGAGAAGAGGAAGTAAAGGCCAAGTGTCATAGATAAAAGAATTGTGAGGTTCACGGTCGCAATAGCCTTCTACTCTGCGGCTCTGCTCATCGCTGTGAAATGCGGGTGTGGAGTTAGTGCGTCGGCGCAGATTCCAGCCAATGCAATCTCCGCGCATTTCAGTTCCTACGTAGTCGACTTCTGAACAGGAAAACCGGGTGCGCCACTGATTTCTCTCGAGTAGGACGTCTTCAAAACCCACCCACCGTGTGCGGAAGTGAGCAGACGACAGAAGAACCGTGCGTCACAGTTTTTCGGACCCTTGGGACCAAATGCATTGTTCTTGCCCAGTTGTGACATGTTCCGAGACTTCCAACTCGCAGAAATGGAAACATAAAACACTGCGTAAGAGTTGGACGATATTAATAACGCACAAATAGGTCAATAACACTTCGCATTCCAGAGCTACTGACGTCGTACGCAACGTTTCCAGCAAAAAAAAAGAAAAGGCTACCCATGAATTACATGTTCCTGTTCCTTTAATCGGTGACGAAGCAGGCACGTACACGCAAGGAAGCTAATAATTTCGTTAAGTACTTCAGCAACAAAGACGGGCTGTCAAGGACAGATGATGGCCTACGTGACTGCCAAGAGGAGAGGAAGGTGAAATGGAGGACGGAAGAAGGTGAGAAGCACTGGTGGATCAAGAACGAAGAGAAGCACCCGGTTATCTTGCTGAGGAAGCGATGCTAGGTCAAAACGCGTTGCATCGCACTTCATTACTGCCTTGCGTTCGGACATGGCCCTTCTGAGGCACAGACAAGAGTTCCTACCACACTAAGGAGTTGGGTGGCTGCTTCGGTTCTAGGCGACAGAGAGACTGTACCACGAAAAACAAAAAAAAAACGAGAGGGGAAGAAGGAAGCAGTTCAGGGCCAAATGAAGAGAGTGGAATAAAGAAGTACCAAGGTCGCGCAGCGTCGGTGAAGTGCGTCACAGAAATAACGGCAGACAAAAAACATGCATCCCTCCTGCGCTCGTTTCCTTATTCCTTCCGGGATGTAAAACACGAAATGAGGTGTCCTGTGAAGGTCGCGTGCAGGCAAACACGAATACGGAAAGGCAAAGGAAAAGTTTGGCGCGCGCCAGGCAACGAATGCTTAATTTCTTACGCCACTGTTGCCTCTCATCTGAGGAGGGAGCGAAAAACAGTCCTAAAATATCTCGAGACTCAGCTACGGCGGGTGTAAGGAAAAACCCAAGTCGCAGTCTCGCTTAAAGTTTGCTGCCACGAGCCAGAGGCGTCTGATTGGAAGAACCCGCGACTTCACTATGCTGATCTATGCAAAAGAATTTTTTTTAATGAAAAAATCTCATTAAAAATTTTCTCAAGTCTCATTATTCATTCCTTCCCTCCTCTCATTTGGGCAAACGTTTGCAGCCACGGTCTTCATTTTTTCTCTTCCGGTGACGGCACGTGTCTCGCTTCACTTTGAAGTTTCATCCAGCGTGCGGTTTAAGCAGCGCAAAACGAAAGAAAAATGTTTTACAACTCACAGACGGTAAAATGAGAGGGCCAGAGAGATGAATGAAGCATTGCAGCGGCGGACAGTTTATTTTTTTTTCTTCGCAAGGCGAAAAACTTTGTTTTTGGGAAAAAAGCGCATATAGACAATTATTTCGGCTTTTGTTCTTTTATATATTTTCTTTCGCGGAGCGGCAGTCCCATGTCAGCACCTCTGAATTACACCTTTTGCGAAACATCCGGCATGTTTTTTTTCTCGTCTCTGTACTGGAGAATGTTGCTTTCCTTTTTTCCGCCGATCTCTAATCAACTTCGCAATGTTCATCAGTAAAGTGCCTTTTCTTTTTTAAAGGCCGGAAGTGTTTTGGGTACCAGAATCGCGTCCTGAGAGAGCGAGCCAAAAGAAAAAAAAAGGTAGAAGATAAAAGGAGCAGCGCAGCAGCAGGAGGCAAAACACAGACAAGTGCAACATGCACCCACAGTGAATTTACTCTCTCTTAATCAAACAGCTTAGCCACGCAGGTTCTGTGGGGAAACAGCAAGAAAGAGCACAATAATTAGCGCAGTTATTTGGAGATGGATATGGTTCTTTTAGCACTGCGCCAGTAAGGCAATAACGAGAAAGGAAAAACGCTTACAACTAAGCTTGTCGACACTCGCTGAAGCAACGAGGCAATCTTGCACAGAGCAAATGCCATCAGACAGTGGCGCCCTCGCAACGGGTACAGCCGACGACAGGTGACCGCCACAGTTTGCCGTCCATTATCGGCACGTGCAGTTCGGGTGGCTCAGTTCAGTGAAGTCAATGAAGTTCAATGAAGCGTGTCATTCTTGCGGACTGAAGCGCAAAAGGAGGTCGACGCATTACAAGTCTACAATAGTTCAGCTGACAAAAGCTTTTGGGTAGGCTACTTAAAAGGCGCGGTGGTAATTTCAGACAAGCTGTCATCTTGACGTGACTCCATATCTCTTAGTTGCAATACAGCATGCGAGAAAGCTAACGGAAGCCTGACATTGCAGGCAGTAGTTTAGCAGACACTATTGAATACCGTGTGCAATGTATTCAGGTTGTGCCATGCAACCAGCGCCAAGGGTTTAAGAAGAGCTGGCACGCGCACAGAGAATGCGGCTTAAGCAGGACTTTTGACAGGCGCTCGGAACATGCACGTCTTTGTTTTAGTTCGTATTATAAGCTAACTAATTAGTTCGTGTTAATTAATGACCTTCTAAGCCAGTGAAAAAAGAGTAAAAGCGTCAAAATAAACCGGAACAGACGCATTTTTTCTCAGAAAAAAAGAATCTTACTGAGCATTTTTTTTTCTACTGAAAACAAAAAAAATAGAGCGCGCGATACCTTTCAGGATGACAAGACTGCGGATATTCTCTTTGCGGAGCCTCTTTCATTGAAATATATCGAAGTTGCGCGCTCTGTTCGCTTGAAAAAATACTTTCCCATTAAAGCTATGCGGTCCTCTTTTCTGGAACTGCACCGCTTTCACATTAATTTTGCGCATACTGGGCTGTTGAAAAGGCGAATAATCAACTATTGCCAAGTTATCAGGTTAGTATGGGGTAAAAAAAAAATGCGTCTGCTTCGCTTCGCGTGACAGCCAGAATTACTGCTCCAGTTTCATACTGGCAAAATATTCCAGTTATCCTGTTTTGAACTTCTGGCTTCTCAGACATAGACCACTTTGTATTATGGAAAAAAAACAGAAAAAGAAAGCAGTTGAACAAAACTGTTCGACCGGAGTACTATCAACAGCGTATTACCTGTAGAGTCAATGCGGAAGTCCGGACATCCTACTGACAATAAAAAAAGAAGGATGATCCAACGCGTTTAACGAATTACAGCACGCATGTCTTTTGCCGGCGATGGAATGCTTCGCGCAGAATGCATTATTTGCGTTTAAGAATGCATTAATTGGAAAAGCATGTTTACTTCCAAGCCTGAGAGTAACTTTCTTTTTTGTAAAACTTTTTTTAAACCAGCAGAAAAAACTGCTCATTAAGAATATCGTTTAAACACTTTGCCAAATAAAACACTTTGCGAGGTGGGTGGCAGAACCCACAAAGGACGTCGCTACAGCGACATCTGAGATCCCGAGCAATCGCAAATCGGACGCGGTCGACAGCCGACTCCTTCACATGTGGGAGTCTCACTCCGGCCTGCAGAAACAATGGCTTTGTAACAAACACAACAGATCACTCAAATTAACGATATCAGTCTTGATCAAGGAAATAGAGGCACACGCGGCGCAACTAACTCGTCAGCAATGGGGTCAGCTCTGCAGCCGCATGGAGGGCAACCTGGGCCTAAGAGACACATGGAAATTACTGCGCTGCCTCTTAGAACCCCGCAACACGAAGAGCACGCAACAGCGTCATGTAACGCGCCTCATTCACAGATTAGATATGAATCATGATGTCCTGATCCAGAATCTCAAAGACAGGTGCCTCACAAACACTCCCAAATTACCCCTTCCTTCCTACTTGGGCGTAGAAAACCCCGAGCTCGACGCGGACATAACAGCGTGGGAAGTTAGAGCAGCAATGTTCAAACTTCGCACCACGTCTGCGCCAGGAGCAGACAGGATCACAAACAAAACGTTATGAAATTTGGACGAGAACTCCATCCAAGACCTAACAGAACTTTTCAACAAGCACTGGAAGGAAGGTACTCTTCCCTCCGAGTCGACCCACGCGAGGGTCACTTTCATCCCCAAGCGCGGAAAACAGCTAGACCTGTTAAACCTCAGGCCCATCTCCCTTACCTCATGCTTGGGAAAGCTACTTGAGCACGTAATCCTAAACAGACTGCAAAATACGTGCGAAGAAAAGAGCTCTTTCCCCACACAATTTGCTAGGATTCCGAAGCCATCTATCAACACAAGACGTAATGCTTCAAACCTCAGAAGAAATCCTGCATTCCAGACATTGCAAACACACACGAGCACTGCTAGCCGTAGATCTCACTAAGGCGTTTGACAATGTCCAACACACAGCCATACTGGACGCCTTATCCAATCTAGGAGTCGGGACTCGAACACATACCTACATAGCAGCTTTCCTACGAGACCGCACAGCGGAAATCAAACTAGGCCCTATAGATTCCCCCTCCTTTCCTATGGGCCGCAGGGGGACACCCCAGGGGTCAGTCTTATCTCCCCTACTTTTCAACATCACTCTTATTCCCATGGCTCGCAAGCTAGAGCGCATACCAAACCTCTCCCACTCCTTCTAGCAGACGACATTGCCTTATGGACCACCATGGGCAACGTTGGGACCACGGAAGAAACCCTTCAAGCAGGTGCGGACGCGGTAGGGGAGTGCGCAGCTTCTATAGGCCTCACATAGTCCTCTGCTAAGTCTGAGCTCTTGCTACTCCACCCGACCCCGAACCGCAACAGGAAGGAAAACCCCTCCTTACACGTCGAGGTCAATGGTCTACCAGTGCCAGAGGTTCAAAAGATACGCATCCTAGGCATGTTCTTACAAAACAATGGACGCAACACGGAGACCATCTCCAAACTAACTATCACTATATATCAAACCATCCGAC
Organism: Amblyomma americanum; assembly: GCA_030143305.2. Lineage (NCBI taxonomy): Eukaryota > Metazoa > Arthropoda > Arachnida > Ixodida > Ixodidae > Amblyomma > Amblyomma americanum. Next base: position 198,388 of record JARKHS020030738.1, on the reverse strand, counting down.
TGATTAGAAGAATAGCCAACAAGCACCGAGGCATGCATGAACATGACCTGAGGCGGCTGGTGCAGGCATTCGTGATTAGTCGGATGGTTTACTCCCTTCCCTACCTCTACCTCAAAAAGGCGGAAGAGGAGAAGGTAGATGCACTAATAAGACAGACATACAAGTCAGCCTTAAATCTCCCACAACGAGCTCCCACCACCCATCTCCTACGCATGGGAGTATACAATACACTACAAGAACTAACTGAAGCTCATCGCACGGCTCAGATTGACAGACTCTCCTCCACAAATACAGGTAGAAACATTCTCGTCTGTCTGGAGTTTCAGCCAACAGGTCCACCCCCAACAACACCCACGCAATCCCAACGCACATCAGGGACAGACTCATAGTTCACCCTCTGCCCAAAAACGTACACCCAGTGCACAACCAGGCCAGACGCGAAGCTCGTGCCAAGGCTTTACACAAAGCTCATGCAAACGACAAAGACGCGGTCTACGTGGATGCGGCAGAGAACACCCACAATTCGGCCTACGCTATCAGTAGCATCGCATGACCTCAAACACATAGCCTCGTGCCCGATTAAGGCAACAACCTCACTTGAAGCTGAAGAAGCAGCCATAGCGTTTGCCATTTCCTCCTCCGCGGCCACACCCATTCTGAGTGACTCTAAAGCAGCAATCACGAATTTTGCACGGGAACAGATTAATTCTGCCACCCGAAAAATTCTCAATTCTTGCTCCACAGAACCCTGACCAGTTCAAATTGTTTGGGTGCCAGCCCACGCAGGCAACCCCGGCAATGAAGAGGCCCACTCTCTTGCTCGAGCGTACGTAAACCGAGCAGGGCACACCGTAGACCGGGGTAGCGCTAGGGACCGGCTCGTCACCTATCATGAAATGACCCTCCATTGCAGGGAACAAAGACTCGTCTATCTCCCACCACATATCTCCCTCTCGAAAGAACTACGACCTGAAGACAGCTCCAGACTCGCACATTCCCTTCACCGGCTTTGTTAGCCCTTATCCACCCAGGCCAATACAGACCCGAATGCTCTCTTTGTGGGGCTCTGAGAGCCAACTTTGACCACATTTTATATCTCTGCCGAGAATTCCAACCACCATCTCGCTGGAACCTCACGGACAAAGAGGGTTGGGAGATCGCGGTCTCCAGCTCCGAACCAGCCTCACAAAGGCGGCTGACAGAGTGGGGTGGAGAGGTCGCCGCACGTCATGGACTGTTGGCCACCACCCGGGATCAAGAGCCATGCCAACCCTAGGCAGTGACTCATCCATAAGGCTCATCAATAAAGTTTTCACCTACCTACCTTGCCAAAGCAGTTTTCTTCGGTGCTTCCATGATGCTTTCAAAGCTTCACCGTTCAAGGTTAGACCTGCTTGGACGCCTTGATTACGTGTAATTAATGTACGGGAATGACCCAAAATTTGCGGATCACATTCTAAGGCATATTTTTAAGACAGACATAACTTCACCAGCGAAAGAACGGGACACCAGGAGAAGAAGGACACAGGACAAAGCTTTACAAGTTACCCCTATCATGTGGTAGAGTGTACACGGGCCAAACTGGCAGATGCGTTAATGACCGGGCACGAGAACATAACAATTCCCTGAGAAATTTATCTGATCAGAATAATCTCCCATGTCACTGCAGGAGTTGCAAAGACTGCGTTCCAGCTTTTAACAACATGTCAGTCGTCGGAAAAGGAAAAAAACAGGGAGGAGAGGGAAATCCTGGAGGCCTACCATATTAGGTTGCAAGGCAGTGACACATGCGTCAGTGCACCGTCCCTATATCTCACTGACAAGGAATTTGAATTCCTGAGCAAAAGTGTACGAGTGCAAGGTTGACAGGCAAATTATGTGTTTTTTGTGCTTTTGTGCTTTTTGTTTGTTTTTTGTTTGCCAATTATGGTGCGGGCATCCTCTCCTAGGTGATTCGCCACATAGGTAATTTGTCTTTTAGGGGTGTTTGTGAGCCTGATACGCATGCGTCGTTTGGTGACCCAGGCCGTTTCTCGACTAACCTTAAGTTGTCAGTCCAGCTTTGTCCTGTGTCCTTCTCCTGGTGTCCCGTTCTTTCGCTGGTGAAGTTATGTCTGATACACACCAACTAGCCCACATGGTTACCTTGTTACAGCATATTTTTAAATCCTAGGGTTTATTTTATTGTTACGGTCGTTAGGGCGTTACTGCTGAAGTTACGAGTAATTTCTAAACCGTGCTGAAATTGTCGGAAAACTGCAGGCACCCAGCGTTCCTTATAGCGCCCCTAAGCGTTAAAAACTAAGGGAAGTCAATAATGTGTAGCAAGTATAAAAAAAAGTGTAGTGAAGACGCAAAAATTCTGCTAGACGTGGCACAGCACCATAAAAAAATCACTTTTTTTCTTCAGATGAGCCCTTCTACCTTCCAAGCCAAGACAGAGCAACGTGGAACAGTACAACATGCACGCCTCGCGCTAACTGCACATCGGAACCTCCTTTTCGAAGTACCTGTGGTTCAATCTCTCAAATTTCACTCATCCGTGTCGTCTGTTAAACGCCAAAAACGCCAACGCCCTGACGTAGTGCCACCGTGAACTCACATGCATGCCGCGACTTGTGTTTTTTAATCTGTCGTCTCTGGATACTCTTCCGGCAGAATTACCGCGAACTGAAGAAGGCATTCCTTAAATTTTTTTCAGACAAGGAAAAACAGGAAAAACATCGTTAAACCGCTTTTTATTGGAAACTGTGCGTGACCCCCGGCAGCAGTGTTTGCGTTTTCATCAGATTATGGGAAGCATAGCCGGTTCCGAACGAACAAACAAACGAACGACGGAAAAGCCCGCTAGAGCGCGCGCGTGCTGACGCATGGCCAGCGCTCCATTCTTTCCTCTCCGGTGAAGGAAACGGATTGCCGGAGCGAGGGCCAGCTCTATAGGCTCTCCAGTCAGGCCAGCCTACCTTCACAATAGAGCGTCTCCTGGCGGAAGTGGTGGCAGCGTGCCTCTTGTGTGGAAACTCGCCCCCCCTCGAAGAGGCAGAGCAAGGCACAACGGGGGAACCGAAATAGGATACACCAGCGTGGCTTCGGTTCGAAACGCACGTTTGCTTATTGTCCTCGCCCCCGTTGTCGCTCAAACGGTGTAGCTGGCGCTCGGCTCCCAGGGGAACACGCGCTAGATAAAGGTTATGCGGACAGTATGGGGACGCAAAAAGATTTCGCAGCATCCTCGGGTCATTTATACCACAGTGTGAAGCGCAGTGATAGCGGCTAAAGATTTGTACGACATGTGAAGGCGCAGTTACAAATGCTAGCGGTGCATTTCTGTAGAAACGTTTGAGGAAATTTCCCTCGCATTCTCTCCACCGCTTCTGTAAGGTTGCGGTAGGCTTTGGCTAAATGGTGTCGTTCGAGCCAAATGGTCGGACGGGCGGAGTTAAATGGCAGTTATCACTCGGAGGTTGTGGAATTTTTTTTTGCGTCTTCGTTTTGGTCTGCATAACAACCGAGGGAGAGCAGGCAATAGGTGTATCAACACCTGACGAAGGCCTACCCACCATGTAAGGAGACTGTTTGCAAAAATGAATGCAAAAAGCATCGCATGAAGATATACAATATACAGTGTGCAATGCAGTATACAAGATACACAGTATGAAATATGCACAAAAGCATACACTGGAAAACAGGCTATGTATGATACATATCTCTTGGAAATCAAATGTATAGTATATAACAACATATCACTCTGAAAAGAAAGAATAAAATACACAGAGGGCATACTTATGTCATATAAGGCATCAACGACACAAACTTCTGGACAAAACAGTCTTGAGAAAGTGCGGGTAAAGGTTGAGTTTAGGTTTCTAGAAGTAAGCGGACCATGCGCTTTTTAAATTCTTGATCGCTACAATTTGCGAGGGCTAAATCTAAGATTTGTGGATAGGTATGTAACGAGCAAGGGATGAGGTATGTCAGTCTCTCAACGCCGTAGTTGGTTCGAACATTCCGGACGTTGTATTTCATGTAACGTACGCTATAACTGAGATAGAGAGAAATCTCAAATGAAAAAAAATGTGGGATCTTTGCCGGAGTGTCTAAAACCGTTCACATTACTACTCGGTGTGCGTAGCGGGGTCTGAGAGGAAAAGTGCGGTAGAAACAGTGCAGATGACAGTAACGGAAGTGAAAAATGCGCTAAAGACAAATTGTTTTCGTGCAGTCAGGGTGTCGACTATTTAAGTGGCGACGCAAAAATTACTTAAGCTTGTCATGAATGCGAATGTCTTCCAGCGAAGCAAGCAAAAAGTGGGTCCCATGGCGCTGCAGCGAAGGCCAGTGCATGAATACTAATATACTTATAATTGCAAGTGGAATAATAATAATAATAATAATAATAATAATAATAATAATAATAATAATAATAATAATAATAATAATAATAATAATAAAATTTTTATTTCCTCATTCCAATACAAATGCGGGCCTGCCAAAGCCTTAGAAGGCTTGAGTGGCAGCGCCCGGCAGCAGACGGCACAAAACTCAGGCAACGAGCACAAAAACAAAAAACAAAAAATGGGGGTGAGAAAACTAAATGAATTCGAAAAGCGCGGACGCAAAAATGCACACAAGCGGAGAGAAAACAAACAAAGAAAACGAAGAAAATGTAAAATCGTAGTATCAAATCAGAATGCTGGAGCTAAGAACGTAATTTGTCAAGGCAAGCTGTCACTATTTTTTTAGAGTTAGCAGGAAACATTTTTTTAGGTAACCGGTTGCGAACAGAAGGAATATAATGTTTTCGCAGACGCTGGCCGTACCGGGTTCGCAATCTAGGCACGAGAAAACGACCACGAGTTCGCAGATCTTTGACCGGAATATATGGTGTACAAAAATCGCTTGTCCAAATATGCTTAAAAGCTACTGATTCAGAAAAAAGGTGAGAGAAGTCAGGCATGTGTAATAGTTCAAAAACGCTACTACCTGACAGACATGAAGTCTGTCAATGACTTCGAATGTGTCCAATTTATCTTGCTTCATAGCCCTTAACCCACGTTCATGATTAAACTGCACGAAAGAAACAGGGACAAAGGCAAGAAAACACGTACACACAGAGAGCGCAGAACACAGAATAGAGCCCAGGGTAGGAGAAATAAACTCACGAAGGGTTTTCTGGCGGGCTAGTGGGAGCTTCTCGTTTATGCTAAACTGCGTGTTTTCTTGCCTTTGTCCCTGTTTCTTTCGCGCAGTTTAATCATGAACGATAAGCACCAACTAGCCCGCCAGGAAACCCTTAACCCAGCTTGTGGAAAAACACGAAAGCCAACAAAGAAATAGTCCGACATTTTTTGTTCTATGAAATGAACAGGATTCATTGTGTTCAAGGCGAACGTTCACGTGGTCAAGGCATGACGATAATAATTTACTACCAAACATTTCAACACGTGTGGGAAGGTTGATTGTGGCATCAATGCCGACATCGGCAAGAGTGTTTAAGTAATCGACAACCAATTGTTTTTTAGTTTTTAGAAGGTCGATATTGATGTCACCAATCATACAAATACGACCCTGTGGAAGGTTAGTCTTGCTCAGCTCTTCGATGAAATAGGCAATATTTTGCTTCGGTGGACGATATAAAGCAATCACAGTTATGTCAAAATGTCCCTTGTGAATACAGACAGCTAATGATTCAGCAGTAGTGAAAGAAATAGAAGTAGTTGTCGAAACCCAACTGTCCTTGACAAAAATTGCTATACCGCCCCCTAGCCCAGAGTCACGAGTGAAGAAAAAGCTAGAGTACCCCAAAACTGAAAATTGCTGCGAATGGTTATGCGAAATGTTAATCTCGGTCAAAACGAAAACATCAATGGAATAACTTAATACACCGACTATAAAGCAGAATTCTTCTAAGTGCTTACGAAGGCTTCGAATGTTCACATGAAGAACATTAAAACAACTTTCAGTAGTAGTAAGGAATGCGTCACGAAGAGCCGAAAAATCACGAAATGAAAGCAAACCAGAAGACATGAGAAGAAAGGAGGCGATTAAGATAGCCTAAGTCAACACCGATAAGTCCGATAAATGCCTAACACGAATGGACGGGTCCCCTTCCTTCTTACGCAAGTAAATGTGACCGTTCTTAACCCGCACAAAATCGTAGGCCTTTGCCTTGGCTGCAGTACGTGAATCCCAAAAAAGTTCTCTGTTGCTTTTTGAAAGGTTCTCGGCGAAGAACAACTTGGAGTGTTCATTGCTTTTATCCAAGGATCGGAGTTTTGACCTAGCAAGCAGCCACTTATGTTGAATGCGCGTTCACACACCCATTTTGAATTCGTAACACGTTTTCTCCTCTGCATAAGTTGTACTTTACCACAAATGTGCGGTGCAGTTTCGATTGGATCACCATTGTCACTGCGTTGACTGATGACGTATCCCAAACGGCACCAATAGCTGTCCGTAAACGCGGCAACCAGACGGTGTCAATGGCAGAGACCTTCCAGACGACGAGAAAGCAGCTGCGGAAGCCCTGATTTTAGGCGCGGGTTATTCAAACGCAGGAGTCCGAAATTATGAGACGGTAAGCTCCGGAGGCGGTTCCTTTATTCGCTATTGGGCATTAATGACATTCGAGGCTTCGTGAAGATTACTTTCGGGGTAGTAGCACACATGCAGCAAGAATGAAAGGCTGCAGCGTTAGTGTCACGAACCCGGTCCGCTTTTCCAGACAAGAATTATTTCTCATGACAAAATGCCTCGCCTTACTTAAGTCATTATGCACGGTACTTGTACCTTTGACTCCAATTCGGTGAGGATTTCCTCCTTATCAACTAAAATTCATGAGGATAAGGTCATCAACAGAAAATTAAATTGGTTAAAGATAAATGCGTTAACTCGCCATCCTGAAAAATGAGCACCTGCTCCTTAGCATTGCTGTTCTGAGATACAGCAGAACAGGCATCCGCAAAAGCGTCCACGTACGCTGTGCAGACGCAGTACTCCTGTCCGAGCAGTAAAGATTTTCTGTGGTTTGCCGCTCCTTGCTTGACTGGTGAAAACCGGAAAAGAGCGCTTCAATGCTAAATTATTAAAACAATGTTTAAGGTCGAGGTCCAGGTCATAAAAGACGGATTAATCAGACCTGGGAGGAAATGAGCTGGCGGCTTTGTTCAGATATTGCTTTAACGTGTGCGGCAGGGAGCTGGAAATCGGGGCCTCAGTGGGTCAGCCGCGCAGCACTTTCCAGAAGGGCAAGCCAGGCGAAGCTGAAACAGGACGGCGAGCTCGGTTATTTTAGTCCAAGTCGCGAGACGTCGATTTCTGGTGCGCGTTGCGGTTATTGTAGAAAGACACGCGAGAAGATATGAGAGTGCCGAGCTCCTAAGCCATTGTTTACGCAGAGCTGTTTTCTCAGTGCCCCTGCAAACACAGGTGGCCAGGCAGCGAACGCAAACACGTTGCTGTCCGCTTACTGGCACTCTTCGCGAACACTCCTCCAGGTTTACGTTTCGTTAACATCCCCTTATACGTAACTGTGCTCTGGAGAATTAAATGACTTGAGATTAATGACAACAAGGAGCGACGATTTCCAGGTTAAAAACTTCTCAGCAGACAATACCGTAGAGAGTAAGCCTGCAAAAGCGTCTTACTTCTTTTATGGGGTCCTCTTCTCGCTGTTGAAAATAAATGTCTTAGAATGAGAGTCGATGACAGCCAGTATTTTTCTGTTTTTTTTTGTGCGTTCGGATTTTGCAGCGTCACTTCCGGGCGGAAGCTAGCAAAATTATTTGTCGTCGAAACTGGCACGAACGTGACGACGTACAGTAATGGCTCCAGTACAAGAAGTTTCGATCAGCATTCCTATTCCTGACGCCCAGCAATGAAAAAAAAGAGGACACGTTGTCGAAATAAAAAACCCACGTGTTAAAATCACAGTTCGACAGTCGAGCCAAATTAACTGCCTTTTAATAATGTAGGTGCGAACTTTTAATACATTTTACAAGCAAAGGGCAGAAAATTGAGTATCAAAATGCCGAATTTAAAGTGCAGAATTTAAAAAATCTCGGTCTTTTGCATTGAGGAACAGGAGTATTCGCTGTGCCTTTCTGAATCAGGTCCATGCTTTTTAGCCACACTGCGCGCAAGAACAGAGAGTTTGGCATATAATTACGCAAGGCCGAAAAAAGTACAGTCCCTGGCGAATATTTGCTAACGGGACCTTTCCAATGAGGGCGCCCTGGAAGTCGCCATATTGCTTGCTGGGCTGTTGTGTGCACCTGGCGCTAGCGCAGGGGAAGCAGCAGCGGTATCGGTTTGCAAAAGCCCAGAGAGGAGGCGTTTCGACATCTCTTTCGCCCAATGGAAATGTCTATAGTCGATCGTCTGTAAGGATGGAGCTGTATACTGTGACGTTGCTTTGTGTTGAACTCAGTAATGCCTATTGTCTGAGCTTTGTGCGTGATTCACTCGAAAGCGAGATTGCATCTGTAGAAATGTTTTCGCAACCTGTCTCGATTTAAGCCTGCGTCTGCCGAATATAATGGCCGCACCGATGCTGTTACGCAAGGCGGTTCTTGACCGAAAATAATTATTTACCCCTGTGTCCCACTCGCGCAGATGCGTACAGCCTTTCATTACCGAATGCTACACTGGCTTTGCAGCAATCCTTGGCTTATTGACCCTGAGAAACACAATGGCAACGAGAAGGCAATAGCAAGCGACACGTTAGAAGCACATGGAACGAAGGAGGGCCTGTATATGGACAGGTGAACCTTCGCCACTCTATGGTTCTCTAGCATTTCGTCCAAGGAATGTGCTTTGAAGTTCACGTCTCGGCATGCGCCTGCTTGCTTGCTCTGCCCGACCTCTTGCCATGTCAGATCTACCAATCATCACACAAAAGCACGGCTAGTATCGCTAAATTTGATAAGGTTTAGGAACAAATCAGTAAGGATTCAGATGCTTTATAACCATGTAACTTGTTACAGCAGTTCTTCGAAGGAGGGGGATTGAAATTCAAGAGTTAAGAAGCCGACCCTTTTCAGACTCTCGCTCTCCTTACTCAACTAGTGCTCTGCAACCTCTAATGTCGCGGAACAGGACACTGTCCTATCTGAAGGTCAATGCAGGTGCAGAACGCGTCCTATACATGTGAAACACTGCCATTACCTCTCCCCTTCCTTCTGCAGAGCTTAGCCTCATTCGGGCTCAGTTGACTGCCAACGGGCCCATGCGGAAGAGGTGCTTCTTTGCGAGGGGTTAAGTTCTGGCCTTAAATAAAGACATTTTTATCCTTTTCGAGCAAGTCACTAGAGCCAATGCTACCATACCTTCCAAGCTGTTATGCCTATTCTGAAAGGCTGCTTAAAAGAAAAGGAAAAAGTTGCGTTGCCAGCATGGCTCAGCGCTGAATACATGGCTCAAGGCACACAGAGAGGTAGAGAGAGAGAGAAAGAGATAACTTTTATTTTCCGGTTAAAGTACAAGCCTTCTTATTCACCCGTTTGGTGGGCTGTGTGTGGTGGCGGGGGCGGCGTGGGAAAATGCGTCCCTTAGGTTTGCCGGGTGTCGGCGACGTTGAGAGGGCGGAGGACAGGATGTAGAGAGCTCGACGGAGTGGTCCATGAAGCTCCTAACTCAACCACCATACCTGCCTCACATCTCTTGCGCACTAGAGAATGCGTTTAGTCCACGGTAAATGCATGGCGAATGGCTGGCGTCATGCGTTTTATTCAAGCCACCTTGGCGCGTAAATTCGAATGGAGAGCGGGCGTGCAAGAAGAATCAGTGCGCGCACGAAATGAGCCCCAATGCACCAGGAAAGAAAAGAAAAATGTAGCAGTGTATCTTCTGCTGCAGTGGAAACCTGTGGCAGGTATATGCCTTTAACAACGTGCTATGTGCGACCGCATCGATGTGTACTGCATGTGACAGCGTGCCATGGGCATGCCAACGCATCCTCCTTGCCGTGCAAATGGACTAAAACAGTATCTTATCGAATTATCACTTGAACTCGATTACCGCGGTCGGCGGCTCAGCCAGCGTCTTTACCTCGACCCACCGAAGACCAGTTTCTCCTGCCTCGGTGACGTAGGAGAGCCTGATTAAAGTGGTCATTCGGGACAGCAACAAATGCTTTGACTTACCTTTCTGCAGGTGTGACCAGCCTAGTCGTAAGACAGAACCTATGCGGCCGACATTTCGGAGGGTATGACGAAGTCATATTAAAACATATCGCATAAAACGATGCTCCAGGCAGAGACGTTGCTCACTGTTCTGCATATTTTGCCTGCTGAGTTGGTCATGAGGAGCTCTATGAAGGCTGCTCACATGATTAGTAGGTTAAAGGTTGTTGTTGTTGACTATTATGATGGTTTATTTTAATGGCCCAAGGACAACTTTAGGCAAAGAGTGCTTGCTGGGCACAAGGTATTTTTCTTTACTCACGGTGGGGCCAGAGATTCATTTTCCAAGCATTTAACACTGGATAAGCCAAGTGCCAGGCAAAGGGAAAGCTTTTGCCCATTATGTCTCTGTATTGTACCCGGTGGCACCGGACGTCGAACACTGCACCTCCCGCACGCGAGGCGAATGCTCAGACCGCTAGGCTGCCGGTTCGGTAGAAGGCGAAAGGTCATAGATATGTCAGTTGGAGGTGTAAGTGATCATGTTGTCATTCAAATCGTTCAGAACCGCAGTTCTGATGGCTGAAATCCGCAGATGAGCTGCTGTATCCGCCACGGGATACATTTGTGGCTCTTCTATTTCCTTGATTTATTTCCCGGCACAATATCGACAAAAGTAACCCCTAATTTGTATTTATTGTTCGTTTGTACCCCCCGCCCCACCCACACACACATACACTTTCTCTTTTCTATTCTGTACTACCCGCCGGGGGGTTTCAGAGTTTAAATAGAATGACTCCGAAAAAATAGAAACGAATGGAAATAAGATGGCTTTTCATCTTAATGCAGCGCTCCAAGTAATTTCAATAATCGATTTTTTTTTTCGTTTCTGCTCTGGCCGCCGCAATACGCAATGAAACATGTGATCCGTGTTCGGTCGGATCAGGACGACTCATTAGTTTGACTGCCGCGGTGATTGCATCTCGAGACAAGCAGCCCGTGATATTTTTATTTTCACGGCGCTTGAAGAAGTGCGGTTTGTATGGGCGCTTCTCCGATCACTGGAAACGTCTGGAATTCATGAAAGGAATGAATTTAATGGTATTTACGCTATGAATGGCTTGCCTGACATTCATTTCTACTTGGTGTGATTGAGATCATTTTCATCGTAAGATTTGAGTCATGCTGGTTATATAACCAAGCACCCGGGGTTAAATGTATCAGGTCGTCTGGCCGCAATCTCTCTGTAGTCTAAATCACTGAATAAAAAGAGGTAGCAGAGTTCCTCATCATATGACGTAATTTTTGGTGCCATGTTTCGTCAGTCCGTCACAAAAGTTCTTATAAAATTTGACAGACAACCGTCATTAAAGCTTAATACTTTTTTCCTATAAATAATTGGTACGTTTTGAACAATTCAGTGGCGTTAATTCAAAATTTTCTGGTAAAATGCCCGACATAAGTTTTTAAATGAAGGTTGCAAAATAACTAAGAACTACCCAAAGAACATAGCTCAACCCAGTTGGGTGGACGCTAGTGAGTAATTGTTTTTTTATTTCAAAACTTACTCCACCTTGGGTAATTCTGCTGGACACAATGGACTAACACCGTTCCCACTTCGAGTTCTTGATCATTCGATCTCACCCTGCCATCTGCTAGCCGTACTGGTTAGCTTAGTTGGTACAGGGACTCCCTCAAACAGTGGGTGGTCCCAGGTATGACCCGCGAACCAGTAACAATTTTTCTTTAACTACGAAGTTTCTGTGAAAGCTCTATAGTAGCTTTCTTCTGAAGCTGCGTGGCAGCGCTTGGGTGGATTCTTATGTGTAATTACTGCCTCATTGCAAACCTTGCTTTACCTTGGGGGATTCCCCTGAGTGCATTAGAACAACCCCAGAAAAACTGAACTTTCCAAAAAAAGGGGGAAAATAAAGTGATCAGGTGCTATTTATTTCTGTTGAAGATAATGAGACTGACATGAACAACTGGATTTCTGGGGATACCTCTCTGAAATACATTTAGAAATGTATGTACAAGTAAATGATATTCTTATTTCTGAATAGCCTATTCTCCTCTACCCTGGTCACTGTTTAGGCGCTAGCCATGAATGTATAACCGGTCAAGTTATAACGGATTTTCTGAGTGGATAAAACCACCATTAAATTAATGGCTTTTGAGGAAAGGCGCAGTAACACACACTTCTCGGTGGACACCTCAACCGCGCCTTGAGGGGCAGGAGAAAGATAGGAGTAACAAAAGAAACAGAGAAAGAGGTGCCATAGTGGAGGACTGGAGAATAATTTAGACTACCTGGGGATCTTTAACGTGCGCTGACATCGCACAGCACAAAGGCGCTTCAGGGCTTCGCTTCCGTCGAAACGCGGCTCATTTCGTTCGGAAAGTATAACCCTTGTAAAGGGTGCATTGCCTCACTACAACTAAGTGTGTGGCAGAGCGCACCAACGAAAGCGCAAAATGCATGAGCTAAGTGATCAGCAAAAACTGCACGCTCTTTTACGGAAAACGGGCACAGTTTGAGATTTTCTTAGGGAAAAGCAAGAAATGGACTAAGCGAGCTTAAAACATGGCCATCGAGGCCTAAGGGCAATGAACCTTAGTAAGTGGAAGCAAGGGCAATGTGAGAGATCGTCTCTAGTGTCTTCATTAGGTCTGCCTGTCTGTGTGTGCACGCACGCACGAACGCACGCACGCACCAACGCATACTCGCAGTCATTGCTCCGGGCAATCCTGCGCCCGCGTGGCTGCTTCCTGCAGTAAACGCACAGCACATGCTCGATAATCTAGCCCTTCTCGCGGGGGCTTTATGGGAAAGAAGCGATATTGTGCTTTGTAGTTCCCTTTTTCTTCGCGGTCTTTCTACCGTTTATATCACGCTATCTTTATTCCCGTTAAAAAGACGCAGAGGGTCGTCAAATAGGTTGACGATCATTATTCGCACAACGAAAATGCCGTGGTTCCTGGGCTGACGACATCGTCACCTAGCAAATGGCCACAGGCTAGCGTAAGAGACGCACATCATTTCATGGCTAGTAAGTAGTCTGAAAATATACAGGTCGATGAAAAGGACCATGCGCAAAGTGAGTCAGGGACTGCAAATGGTCCGAGAAATTAGAAAATGATGCTTGCTGTGCTTATCACATGAGAGCAGATGCGAGTTTTTACCGCGCCACTTTCTTAAAATTCATGTATCTCTGTTATGTTGATTGCTGTTCATTCGTTTGTCAGCTCGCGCTTTGCAAACTAGCGGAGAAGCCAAGCCTGACGCTTTCTGGCCTTGAAAGTATATTCAACTGTGCGTTGTCAGCGTGCAGAAAACGCTGCGATATGAGAGGACCTTTACAGCGCGGCACAGGACTTGGATACAGCACCGAACCAAGTAATCGTGGGACAGTATTATTTATTACAAACCTCAGCGCCCACTAGCCTTAACAAAGTCGCATTAAACAACAGCCGCAACAACAGGCAACAGCCGCATTAAAATTCTGCCTCCGGAATGAAAAATATGAGTTTCTTTTTGATCTACGAAGAAATGTTTAGTTGCATTATAACCCCACCAGGCCCTTCAGTAATACAACTTAAGAATGCAAAATAGGTTTCCATAAAATATGCATTCGATAAAAAGCACGCTTACTTAGCTCTTGGGCGTTACTTTCAAGCCTCTTTTTTTATCTGCAGGCAGAATTTAGGTATTCCAAATAAATTACATCGCGTAGTTGAAGAAGAGAAACTGGCCACATCAATATTTTGTTGACAGGAAAAATTAAGGTATACAGGGTCATCCTGGGAACAATGCAGAGAATATAGCCTCCACAGAAATATAAGAACTGTCTTCACTACGTTCTCTTGCGCAACGCCACAAAGTGTGATTTTTCATTCCAGTAGGATTGGCACTTTGCCAACACTGCTTCGGAACATCGAGACAACACACTGACAGCGTGTGGTACTCAGCAGATTTATTTACATTCCCGCATAACTTTACAGTGGTGCCCACATTTGGCAAGGCGAAGAATCTTTCAGACGCTGCAGAGATTAGGCAATTTATTGCTACATTTGATCAGAACGTGTGTCGCAGGACAGCCAATGAACAGCGTTATTCCCTGCAGACGCGAATCATGGCGACAGAATCTAATACACGTGGTACAGAAATAGCCGCACAATACCAACGGCAGTGGGGCACACAGCTCCTTCGGTTCCCCGGAGAACGATTCTCAATCTGTCTTCTTCGAGCCTCTTGGGGAAATTACGTTGAGGGCCAAGATACCAAAGAGGTTGAACGGTGGGAGACGGACGAAAGAGAAACAAAGAGACATGGGAGTGGGCCTGCCGGAACAATTCCGGCAAGGAAACTTTGGCGAATCTGCACTGAGCGAACGCCGGCATTTAGATTTGTTTTCGGCCGGAAGCGAAGAAGTTCGAGAGTGCCTGCCAAAGACGTAGATCAGGTGAGGGGACCCCGGGTGGTCGCGTAAGATGGAAGCGAATTCTTCTGGTCATGTGCTTGGGGGGCGCGCCTTCTCCACACGCGTGACTTCGCAGAGTGGATACCAGGCGCAGATAGATCTGCACATATTGGATTCCTTCTTGACTAATGAACAGAAAGCATCACCGTCGACAAGTTGCTTGTTTTGTAACAGGCGGAGCGGATACCGCCAATCCCGTCGGACTCCCAGCGAGATTGAAACGGGCTGGGGACTCGGCCCTGGCGACTTTCGCCGCCCTTTGAGGGCGTTGCGCCACCTCGCAGGCTGTTGCTGGCGTGTTTTTGCACGTGTTGCGATCTTTCACTGAAGCAGATTGAATGCATATCATATTTCATTCCATGACGTTCGCTCCGGAGCGAAAATGACGAAAGCAGCAGCCAAGAAGAATGCGGGGGTGGGAAATAAAGCGCGCTGTATATTCTTTTTTTTGTGCTTTGCTCCGAAAACGATGGTTTATTTAGTATGCGGAGGGAAGTAACTTGTCTAGAGAAAAGCGACCGGCTACAGAGAAAGAAGGTAATGCAGCAGCGAGGAAACGCGAAGTAGTGGTGAGTAGTTACTGCTGTTATGTTGTAACGCTATCGCTAGCATAGCGCAATCGGGCCTAGGGATCCACTTTAACACTATATTCTTACAATCCACAAGAGATTTAAACGTACAAGCGCCTTTGCTATAAAAAAATTATTCAATATAAAGACCACTCCGCATAAATTTCCCCTCAGAAAGGGAGAGAGAGAGAGAGAGATCAGGGTTGCCGATAGAAATGTATGGTCCTAGCGTTGAAGCAATTTCTTCAATAATGCGGAACATTTGACTAATGTCTTCAAATTCTAGTCATAGAAAAGGTTTTTTAAATATGTTATAAGCAAATAACACGTTGTGCAAGAATATATCGTCAAAGAGAAATAAAAGCTTATAAGAAGAAGACCAGCGTAGCTCTTATTGTTGATGCAAAGCAAACGAACAGTCTGCTTTTTTTTTCGTACTGGCCCATTTGCAACCGTCTTCACTCGGGTGAGAGAGATTTCTGCTTACAGCGCGCCGAATAGCTCTAGATTCCAGAGTACACTACGCATTGGGGCGCCACTGGACTGTGCTATTGCGCGGTAATGCTATGATCTTTGAGTAACGGAGTAATGAGCATTATGAGTAGTCCATTTTTTTAGGGACGTGGGGAACTCTTATAAGCTCTTCAAAGAAACCTATAAGTTCTCGCAGTGATCATGAACGGCTGAATATGGCCAATTTGAACGTGGCAATGAAGCGACTGATGCTTCACAGGGCTGCCTTTCAGCATGCAAAAGGTCTGCAAGAATTTTCCAACGCGAGGACTTCGGCGGCAAAACAGAATCAAACGACATTGGAAAACGTAGCGCGAACTAGAGCAACCAGTGCGCATGGAGGCCGAGGCCCTTATAACGGATCCTCCCACGATTCTTCCGTGTCACGTGGTGTCAAGTTTCTCGAGGGTGTAGCTCCAACCTGCGCGCTTTCGTGATTTCACCGCACGGCCATACCGCTTCGTGATGTCGACGTTCCTGCCTCAATGCAAGCATTGGTCGAGGCGTAGTCTCAGATGGTCGCCATACCGTACGGGTCTCAAACACGAGGCCCACAGGGCCTATCCGTGCGGCCCGCTGGCCGTAAGGATTTTATCCATTGCGGACGAAGCTCACTGGTTCTCTTTTGATTTATTGTGTTTTTGAGTATCTTTCTAACTTTTCCACTTCTTACTGTTTACTTGGATTTTTTCTTTCTCATTTCCCTTTTCCACCTTCTGGTACGTGAGAGACAAAAATTCAACAATGCGGCCATCGTGGTCACATGACTTTGAGACCCTTGCATGACATATATCGGAACAAGAGTGGCTGCAACAAGCAGTGATTTTCAGTGGGGCAACTTGCCCATCGACGTTGCGTCTTTCGCTACAGCTTGCTGCGTTCGAACTTAGTCGCATTTTTGACCACTTATAGAAAGAAAACTGATTAGCCGACACATATGATTTATTAGATGCTCTATTAACCCTTTGGGGCGCTGACACTGCTATCTTTTTGACATAGAATGAGGAATCACGTGACGCTACTTCATCGCAGTGAGAGATGTACACTGGCACCAGACAACCTAATCGCGCAATGTGAAAATTTTATTTTCTATTTCACCTTGATTCTTTATAGAATAAATAGCCCTAATTGATTACAATGTATCGAAGGGTCATTATGGGGAAGAAAAGAAAACAGTGCGTTCTTTTAATCGACGTCTTCCACACTCTTAGCGCAACTACGCCGATATGGGAGTAAAAAGAGAATACGTTGTCCTATCGCGAACAATCTTTTATAAAAAGGAGTGCGCTAGCGGGAAGCCCAATTCCTTATTGCTCCTTTCTAATTATAGTGTAGATATCCATTTCTAATGTCATTCCCGCATTTTGTTGCCTGTTAGTGGGCTTTTTTGCCATTCCTAACCTGCGTTCAGAATGACATCTGACGCCTATAGCTGGTATTAGCTAATTTGAGATGTACTGTGGCGTACTTTTCTGCATATGATAGGGGGAAAAAACGATGGAAAACTTTTGTTTGCTTCATAGAACGCAACAATCTATCATTGCTTGCGAGAAGCATTGCAGCCTCTGTATTAGGCGCCTTTCTTTGTCGTTCGCAGTTATGACGACATAATACCACAATCGAGCTAGCCTGATAGTTCGCATTGTTGAAGTCGAAGTAAACAAGGCCTGCGCTTGTCGGAAATGTGCTGGTGCGCTGATTCTTAAGCCTGCTCTGACCTTTTCGCGCTGCTTTGGGGGTGCCTGTAAAAGCAGTTCTTGCCCCAGAAAATATCAATTAATTCTTTTTGAATAACGCTTATTAATGACCAGTGGCGATGCAAGGGCGAACGGAACAAAAATGGCTCTTTTCTTTAAGCAGCTGCAACATCACGTGATTAGGTGGAACGAAAAAAAAACGCATCCATGTCATTGCTGTGTGCGAAAACATTCCAGTGAATACCTGAATATTGTTTGAGGAATCCCACTTTCCATGCGCGCCAACTCAGCATCCAAATTTCCCGGCATCATTCCGGTTCCTCGCATCAACTTACTCCATGCTTTGTGATTATTGGCCCGTACTTACTACTGCATGGAACGATTACTCTACACTGCCATTGCTATGACAAAGCATTTGAACGTTCTTTTAACAATGTCAGTAGCACAATACGAGGCTCAAAATGAGATATATTAGTGCTCAGAGAACGGCAGTGAAGTTTGTATAGCCCGGTGCAAAACATTCATATTCATAGTGAAATCCTTGCTTCTGTAAGAAAATAAAGGGGGACGCTTAAGCTTCCCCTTTAAGAGTGGAACGCGACAGCGTGTTGCAGCACTGCTAGGGAGTCCACGGAACGCCATCGCCCGTTCGGCGCGACACCTTGCCCGTTGACAAATCGCTCTGCTACGTACGGTGGAACGGACGCGCGGAGCGGAAAACCACGTAGAAGCGCTGCCAGGCGCCTTGCCGAAACGGGCGGTACTCAAGTTGCCGTCGTAGTTCGTCGGCACATCGTTCTCGACAAACCCGATGCCACGAACCCCAGCATAGCTTCCGCGACGAACCAACGGGCAGCAAGCCGCAAGCTTCGTGGTGAACGCGCTTTGGATGTGCGCTGCGTTGTTCGCCGCTCACCGCGTGACTCCTGCGTGCCCGCACGGCCCCACTGCACCCGAACGAGACGAGCGGGAAGCGCTGCCGTTGCGCGCTATCTGCTGGGGCAGTGGCGTATGCATTGCGAGGAGGAGGGGAGAGGAGGGATTTTTCGCTCACGGCCAACGCCGCCGACGACACCGGCTTTTCTGCTACACGAGCTCCTTAACGCTGTCGCGTTAAAAAGTCATATCCCTGGCCCTGGACACCGCTGCAGCCTGCTGAAAGGGGAGGAAGATGACAGTGGTCAAGACCAAGGAGGTTATATAAGTTTTTTATATAACCTCCTTGGTAAGACTCAACACTTCACCGCCCTCTGATTCCTTGACGGATGCACTTAAAGTTATTTCATCATCATTACCTTACAGTGCGGTTCGGGTGTCCACCGGGATATGTGAGACAGGCGTCATTTCCTTTCCTTAAAACCAATTTTCATTTCATTTTCCTTCTCTTACGCTCCGGTTCGGGTGTCCACCGATATATGCGAGCCTTTCCTCAAAAGCCAGTAGAGAGTTTTAGTTTCACGTACGTAGAGGGTTCACGTACGTAGAGCTCTTACGGGTGACCAGTGCGCATGCGCAGAACGCAAAGGATATGAGCGAGTCTCACGTACGTACGTGAGATTCGGATTTTTACGTTGCGGTCTTTGCGTTGCTTGCGTACGTAGCGTTGACAAACATGGCGGCGCCCTGCCCGCCGCTTCACGGCGATAACAGCTTCGTCGCTAATCCCTCGAGGCGATATGGTGTTCTAAACTGCTGTATTCGCCTTCGATTTGCCCATTCTTACCCTCGCATAAGGTTTCAAGCGACAAATAGCTTTTGTTTTTCAGACAGAAGGGCGATTTTTCAGCTGCTAAGCCTGACGAAGTAACGTTGGTCGTCGTCATAACAACGGTCTCGCTATGAATGGCTTCGCTTAATGACTTGTCTTGGATGATTTTGGCTACAACCAGTGTCTGTGTTTCTTAGTAGATGGCGCTAGGCGTAACGCGCGGCGTGTTTCGCGTACGTGTAACTATAAGGGTTTCAAACCACCTGCGCGCACGCTACGTAGACTTCTCACGTTTGCGTACGTGAACCCTCTACGTACGTGAAACTAAAACTCTCTATTATCCGATCGCGGCAGTCACGTTTCGATGGAGGCGAAACACTAAAGGTGCCCGTGTGCTATGTGATGTCAGGGAACGTTAAAGGTCCCCAGGAGGTGAACTTACTCCATAGCCCTCCACTCAGGCACCTCTTTCTTCCTTTCTTCTTTGACTCTCTCCTTTATTCTCTTACGGTGCGGTTCGGGTGTCCACCGAGATATGTGAGACAGTTATTGGGCCATTTCATTTCTGGAAAAACCTTTTTTTTTCTCTCTCAGTATGGCTACGCCAAGTAGCTCAAAACGCAAATGAAGCGTCCACTGAGCCAGGTAGCCAGTTATGCGCTGTTCATTCCCAAAAATCATCGGTGTCTAGAACGTTGTCAATGCCAACGGCAATGAACACAATGAACTCCGACAGCTTTCGATTTATATTATGATTTAACTGAGCTAATCCACGTTCTCTTTTTTGAGATTGACTTGGGACGAGAGCGACGCTGGGTTTACGCTGCTTGTGTAAAATACCCTTCAAAGCTAACAACGAGGAAGCGAAGGACAACTTTGGGGAGGCAAAACCGTCCCTCTCCTGCGGTGGTCATCAATAGCACTAGCCAATACAGAAAAAATCTCTTGTCAGCACACGTGTTATGTCACGAAGGGGTGGCTTTTACAATGTTACAAAGGTACCAAAGGCATCCAGCATGGCTGACTGAACCAGGTAGCAAACACTTAAGCGCTATCTGAGTCGTGCGGGGACCCAAGGGCCTGCGGCCCTGAATTCTTCTGTTATAATAGTTTCCGCTTTGAAGCAAATGCGCTATTCGCGCACGCACCATGGCATGGACTGTCATCCATGGACACACACAAATAGAAGTGTATTACTGTCAAACGTAATAAAACACATGGACAATGTCATATACAGTCCACCTTTGCCAAAGCCGGCTTGTTAAAGCTTTTCGCAGTTTAGGCCTTCCTTCTGAACAACCTTTCAGATGCTTGCTCCGATTCTTAAGCTCTCTAAATTCATCTATGTAGTCACATAAAATGACTCAACCACACACAGGTAACATGGACTTACTTCCGTATAACTTTTAATTAATTGATCTTATTTAACGCATCTCGAAAATAACAAGAAAACGACACACATAACCGCAAGCTGTCAAAGAGCGTCCCCTCTTGCTGGTGTGCGCTAAGGCAAAATAAAAAATTTGGAGGACGCTTTTTTTAATTGGTTTTTTGGGGAAAGGAAATGGCGCAGTATCTGTCTCATATACTTTGGACACCTGAACCGTGCCGTAAGGGAAGGGATAAAGGAGGGAGTGAAAGAATGGAGGACGCTTAAGCTTCGCTTTAAGAGCAGGACGTGACAGCGTGTCGCAGCATTGCCAAGGAATCCACGGAACCCACCGTCCTTCGGTGCGACCCCTTGCCCGGACAATTTAAGGAAAGGAAACACATCTTGGTGGACACCCGAACCGCGCCGTAAGGCAAGGAAAATGAAAAAAAAAATTTTAATGAAAGGAAAGGACCCCTGTCTCACATATATCGGTGTACACCTGAACCGTCATACTAAAATTCACGAAGCATACAGAGTGGCTCTAGCCTCGAGAGCCACTCGGGAGGCTCCGCAGCGGCTTTTTGAATGGCCAGAAAGCAGTCTATTCTTTCCCGAAAATAAATTCTGGCAGGTCGTGCGTCTTTGTCACAATAATAGCCTGCCATTCTGGAGCGCAATATACAGTGGAGGCCCAAGAGCATTATGAGATCAAATGGTACCCCATCCTCATTGTCAGTGCTTAAAAAACGAATTCCCTGCGCGTCAAGTGGTAGCTCTTTCTTAATTGTCCTTTGTAACACATCCCAAAAATAAACCCCTTTTCAGCAATGCAAAAAAACATGGTCTATTGTTTCGGGCTGTTTACAAATTAAGCAGTTCGATCCCCACGGTTAGTATGACGAAGCCGTACTCATGCTGGCTGACCACGACAGTGTCGTATGTACATAGTGTTTTGTGTGTTTTTTGTGGAGTTTTTTTTTGGTTAAATGTTATGAGCCAAAGCTAGGCAATAAAGAAAAAAGTGTACACCTGAACCGGCTTGTAAGGGAAGGTAATTGCAAATAAGAATGGTTTCAAGGGAAGCAAATGACGCCTGTCTCACAATTCTCGCTGGACACCCGTACCGCGCCGTAAGGAAGGAAAATCCCTTTCCTTACGGCGCGGTTCAGGTGTCCACCGAGATGTGCCATTTTTCGCTCACGGCCAAAGATGCCGACGACACCGGCTTTTCTGCGACACGAGCTCCTTAACACTGTCGCGTTAAAAACGGCTCCGCAAACACCTTAACTGCGTGTCAGTATGAGGGAATGCGAGGCCCAGGTCAGCGCACCGAAGCAGATATTGTACAATACGTGATCCCGCGTACTACGTCAAAGCAGACGCTAGAGGCAGGCGGAGCCACAGCGTGTCCTTGCTCCCAATAATCTGGGTGGCGGCGATGGCCCGGGGGCAGAACGGCTCCCCCATTCCCCCCTTCCCCGAGCCCTGGCCCCTTCCTCTTACGGGTGACAATGAGAGCCGCGCTCTGTTTCCATTCAAACGGGTTGCGCGGCAGCACGGCGGGCGCCGCCATCTGCTCGCGGGAGCTCAGCAGATGGCGGTGCGCTCTATCTTTTCGCGATGCTCCGTCGCGAAAGTCGTTAGGAACAGCCCTCTACCGGAGCGCAGCTCGATATCACCGTGGTGGCCGCTGCTCCTCCGATGCGGGGCTCGCCGGCCGCGGAAGGGGGAACTTTTGCCCGCGGCGCGCACCGGCGCGCACGGTTGAGGGAAGGGTCATGAGAAGACGGGCCGCGCCTTGCCTCGGTGTCCTCAGCCCCCCCCCCCCTCCCCCTTTCTTGCAACCATTAGAAGGCCGCGGTGCATGCGCGCCAAAGCAGTGCGCCCCACCTTTGGTGGCCTCTCCCCCGTCTGACGCGTCGTATCGCCACCCGTCACCAGAGGCCTCTGTGGAATAGAGACGCGTGCCGAAGGAATGAACGGTGCATTTTTGGAGAGTCTACTGATGCGCAAATAAGTGTGAGCAGCGCCTCATGACGCACAGCCAACAGTCACTGGAGAGGGAAGAAAAAAGAAAGAGAAAAAAATAGCACAAACAGGAAGAGAGTCAGAGGCAACAAAACAAAAAGTACCCTCGAGGGTAAAGCTTGTCGCCTTGCTAGGGAGAAGAGCGTTTTCTGTACGAAACGAGGAAAGAGGGGCTGCTAAGACGCACTTTGTTTCTATTTCACCCTCTGGCGTTCGCAGACTTCATCACCTTTCGTTGGTGGACTGGTAAAGCGGCAGGGCGAAAGGGAAGAGGCACCGATTCGGGGAGTGTACAACGAAACGTAGCTCGAAAAGTGAGCACAGTGACAGCGGCTCGTCACAGCCGGATCCATATCTGGAGAACGCTTCTCGCACCCTCCGGTTATTCCAAAATCAATCGAGGTGGTCTTTTAGGATAAATGAGGTAATACGAAGGAATGAAGTGTGCTCGGGATTGTCTTCTGCGCCTCTGCCGAATTGGAATCGCGCAACTGAGAATTGCCGAACAGAAGGGGAGAGCCCTGAAGAGCCGACAGGGGCACGTACGTTTCCGAATCACGTGTATCCGAATTTCGCAGCAACGTCAGTGAGCACATCTGGCGCAACGCCCTCCCAGGGGCTTTAGAAGAATATCTTCAGTCAACCATGAAGCAAAATTAAAACATGCCACCGTTTTACATGACTTGTTTTAAGTTATAATTTGAGCCTAAACATAACTTATGAAATAAATAAGAACGCCAAAAGAGCAAGAGTGAAAACGAATCAACCTAACGAAGTTAAAAATGAAAAGCTTGACAGAACAAACGACTGTATAGAAACTAGGAACGATTGTTTGCGAGAACTTAGCGAAAACATCTGTAGGTTCCGGCGGCCCTTGGTTATTATGCTAATTAGAACTACAATTTCAGGTGAGCCTAACAACGCCCTTTACGACTCAGTAGCTTCTTCACGTCATGTACGAAGAGTCTCACTGGGCTCAACGTCGTTTCAAAGATGGCAGGCAATTAAAGACGCCTATTTTATAATTTAAAAAATGTCACCTGTTTGTCTTTAAACTTCATCCTCTCTTCTTTGCCCATTTTCCGCATATATTCTTACTCAACGTTAACAATTCGTTATTACGATTCTTCTCTGTTCATGCAGAAAAATAACCTTTGCTATGTAAGAAATGGCGAACTCCAATAAAATTTACTCCTTCGGAGTCTTTAGACTACGCCCGGAGATGCATGCGTAGCAGAGAGAGACAAATGGAAGGGACACACACACACACACACGGCTCTATTTATGTACCGTCGCCTGCTGGTCGAGAAAAAAAAAACTTACAGACCTTTCATTATCCGAATGGGTGAAAGGGTGACAGGGATAGTTAAATCTCACATCCTGAGAGCGCCTGCTTCCCAGCGGACGTTGTAAAACCTTTTTAGCTACCTGCATATAATAGTAACAGGCCGACCAGTAAACGCAGTAGCTTTAAGATAAGGAATTGCGAGTGCGACCCCGTTTTTACTCTTGTGAAAGTCCCGCCATAAACAGCTGTCGTAGTCAAGGAAAATGTATAGAGTAGCTTTATTTGTAGCAGGAAGTAGTTTACAAGAATTCCCACGAAGTAAGAGTGTTGCTGAGCGCGCGTGCATTACAAATTAAGGGGCTAACCTCCGTAGACAAGTCACACGAACTTAATTGTTCGCTTAAAACCTAAACGTGAGAGAGGGAAGTCGTTATTTTCACACCACGAATCGAAAATACTCTCCGAGCAAAAGTCATTCTCAGGGACCACGGTAGATGGCCTTATATGATCGAAGCAGGTCAACCTAGAATTGCCCGCAAACCGGGTCAAAAAGTAACTACGACAACACAAAAAACACCTCGTGGAACGTGTTGAGCCCGCGGCCCCTGTATCTCGGGAAAGAGGAAAATAACGTGCTGGCAACGCAGGCAGAGGGTTCCGACACTTTAGTACGAATTGGAGCCAGTGACTTGGTTTGAAGGCAAAAAAAGAAAGACTCAAGCGATTCGGCCGTGTGATTTTGGCTGCTTACTTTAAATGCAGTGTGATGACAGTGACGAACGTAGATTGGTTCCAAATAGATTTCGCGGAACCCTACACGTGCGAAGAGCTTTGAGCTCACAATTCAAGTCACAGTTGAATTTCCAGTTCCGCGATGGTAGAGGCGGCAAAGGTACCTCTAACATTGTCCTCGCTAAAAAAGCTAGGCACTTCATTTTTACGTATGCATCCAAAGCCGTCGTCACGCAGCCTCACCATCTCCCCCTCCTCCCCCTCCCCTCTACCCATTCAAGGAGGTGCGCTATAGTGCAGCCTGATAATAGCACTCTCATAGGAGACCACACGAAACAGTGCGTTTCGAGTGACGCCTTAATGGACGCCAAACGTGCCCCGTAAAACTGAAGGCGCGACGCGGGGCTCCACGAGTCATAAAATATCGCAGGCGCTTGATGGTTTGCCAGGACTAAAACAATGAAGCGAAAATACAGTCTGTCTCTGTCTCATAGCGTATTTCGTTTCCTTTGAGTGGGATATTTCTACATGCCTCGTTAGCTGTCTTAAAACACCCGAGGCGCTGGCGCACACACATCTGTATATATTTTGCTTGCCGCGTTTGAGAACGGCGCAACTCACTGCTAGGAAAAGCCGCATTGAGCCACAAATAACACGACATTCTCTACCTACTACGAAGCACTAAAGTGGCAGGGGTGCTGGTGTACGCTACGAAAACCAATGAAATGGTGTATGCTACGAGTCATTGCACGTACCGTATATGCTCTCGTCACACACTCAACATCACAGACGCACTATCATACATAAAATATAGTTGATTACAATACTGCAGTGGTCGATCCCATTCTAATAACAGTGATACTATGATGAGCTTCGCGCGTGGACCTATAGCGGCTGTACCGTCCGGTGGCTACAAAAGGCTGCGCAGGTGAAACCTTTTGAAGCCAGCCTTCCGGTCAACGAAAACAGAAATACCGCAACTTGAATGGCACTGGCGCCTCACAGCAGCGAAACAACGCTTACAGCAGATAAACACAAACACGCATGGCTACACGGCGCAGCAGAGCAAACAGAACAAACGTACAGTATAACACCACCTTGTCCCCCCCCTCCCCCCCCCCCCCCCCCCGCACCGCCCATCACAGTTCGCCCCTCAGAGGGGACGCTGTGGCAAGGAGACAACTGTGGGCGGCTCGGAAGCTATCAGCCGCGCTATTTCACCGTCCAACGGGACGTCATCCGCACTACGGCTGTGCTGAACTGTCCGTGCAGCGCACACCTCCAGCAGTGACGAATCTGGCTTCCCGGAGAACGTCAGAGAACGCACCTGTTCGTGTGGCGGCAATCGCAACCAGGGCGTGCTTGCAAAGAGCGCATGCGCAGAATAAGTGCGCGGCTTAACGTGAGCAATCTGTCATCGACGATCTCAGTGACGTGTGCGTTTCTCTTTATGTTTGTGTACCCGTGTGTGCGCGTAATGCTTGTTCAAGATGTGCCGACTCCAGTCACCATCAGGCAACGGCGGTAGCCGCGCCGAATCCAAACGCCCTCCGCTCAGAGTTCGGCGACCTCTCTCTCACTGCACATTCACATCACCTCGCGCGAGAAGGTCTGCAGTCGTATGCCGTTGTGGCGGCTGTGCAGCTGCGGCAGCGTGTAGTACATGTCAGTCGTGTGGCAGGGCAGACGTCCGGCGATCGACGCTGTCTCACGAACGTACGACGCTCCTTCGTCGATGCTGGCGCCGAAGGGCGCGCTGGCTGCGGTTGGTAGGCCTGCAAACGCAGATTGGTTTCACATTTACCCGGATCTCGGCAGTCGCGCTAGGAATTAACAAAACCATCGAGACCCGCTGAAAGGAGGGGAACCATTTGCTGGCGCACAAAACCATGAGCTATTGCATGGAGGAAGAGTATAACACGAAAACGCACCGATAGAGGTGGCTTGCGTGTTTTACTCGTTCCCCTGCATTTTGGCAGGGCTGAAAGCTCCTGCGGATATGTTTTGTAGCGTCTGTACACCGCTTGCGCATAATTTGGGTCCCAGTCAATTCTTGCATCTGAACACTCGCTTGTTCTTACGTTGCAGGCACCACCAACTATCTCGAACAAAGCAGCTACGAGGTCGGAGGCGGCACACGCATCCAACTTGAGACAGGGCACGCAAAAATATTGACTGGTGCATACTAACAGCAGTAATTACGCCGCCACGCGCGTCACAATGCAGCGTTGTCGGCGTAAGAGCGAAGGGGCAATGGGAAACCTGTTGGAGTTAATAATATTCCAAGACGAAAGTTGATGCCTATGCATCGCTGTTAAACTCCCACTCTAACGGCCCTAAAAATATTCTTCGACGAGTTTCCTAAAGGGGCATTTTTTTTTTGCACTGAGATAGAACAAAGCTTTCAGTTTTCAGAACCGTGTCGACGCTTCCAAACCCAACGTAATAACAAAATTAAGCATTATAAATATGTTAATTAGTATTAAATTTGAGCGTAAACCATTGCACAGGTTTCTGAACATTGCTTTGCGCCGAAGTGTTGCATGTACAGGGTGTTTCACCTATTACTTTGCACAATTTATAAAAATAGGCTTTCGGACTCAGAAGAGCGCTTTTTTCGGCATAGCATTGTCAGCGGTGTAGTACATCAGAATACAGCTTAGACGAGCTAACTAGCAGGCTGCTTAACTAATATTGAATAATTACCTTTTTACCTATTGCTGTTAGGCTCTTTAATTACCGAAAGGCGTGTAGCCCACCGTAAGTAATATCCATATCAGTTTTTAGAATTTCAAAAGCGCGATTACCCTCGGCGCTGTGGCCCAACAAATTTTGGCTATCTCGACCAGTTATGAGCACTGGAAAGGTTGCTTTGTCTGCATGCTTCTCGAAAGCGCATGTATTTTGGCATGGTGTAGCCAAAATTTATTGGGCCAGAGCGCCGAGGGCGACTACGTTTTTGAAATTGTGAAAACTGATATGGGTATTACTTACGGTGGGCTATACGCCTTGTAGTAATTAAGAAGCCTAACAGCAATAGTTAAAAAGTGAACTACTTAATATTAGTTAACCAGCCTGCTACTTAGCACGTCTTAGCTGTATTCCAATGTACTACACCACTGGCAATGCTCAGCCGAAAAAAGCCCTCTTCTAACTCAGAGAGCCTGCCTATTTTTAAAAATTGTGTGAAACACCCTGCATACGTTTGGCATTCTCCTTTTTACTGTATACGTGTTCTTATTTTTTTTTTGCTTTAGTGCAAGCTTCTACCGTCAGCCAACACATCCTTTTTTTTCTCTTTGCACGTTATTTTTTCAGTAGGCTATGGTGTTTCTTCACATTAAAATGCACAAATGCTATGAATTTGTGCCAGTGTTAACATGCACGCAATAAAGATAGCTTTGAAGTTTTCTATTTTGTTTAGTTTTATTGCTTGCGCTCACATAGAAATATTATAGAACCATAGCTAACATCTGGTGCAGGTCCCGTAAGTTGCGCGTACTTTTGTGCAATGTGTAAGGAACACGGAATAAAAAATTTGATTTGAAATGAAAGCATTCAAACAATTACTCCATCCAAGCCCAACCTACCATTTTTTTTTCTATTGTTAATACTCAAATCAGATTAGAAGATAAAAACCCTCGCCCTTATCCCTGCACTTGCGGAAGGAAACAATATGGTTTACGTAAGCTATTAAGCAATTTTTTTTTGTATTCACAAAAGTGAACACAGCACGTAAGAGGGAAAGGGCAAGGGCTGGGAGCACAGGAAGAGCAGATCGCCACCGACACTGAGAAATGGGCAAGATGTGATAGGCATAAGGGATAGCGGAAGACAGGAAACGGAGTTCAAGACGCAGAGAGGATAATAGGGCAGTGTTTCAGCCATTGGGAGCTTCGCGAGCCACCAAGCGATAACCACGCACCAAACGATTTGATGTGCACATACGAAGAACGGGGAGCCTTATCGCAAGTTATACCCGGTATTTCAGGGAAGCCGGCACTCATTTTTAAAAATAGCTTTCTTCAGGAAAAGAGAAGCTTTTTTTTTTCGGAATATTAATACAAGTGTCGACGGACGTTAGGAAACAGGCAAATCATGTGAACTAAGTTGTAAAGTGATACTAAATTTTAATAATAAACTTTTTAGCTACTGAGTAAGCTTGTGCAAGGGCCTCAGTTTGTTTACAATTCGGGTGTGAATTTTGAAGCTGCAGCCCATACACGAATAAGGAATACGTATAACTATTTTTTTTCTCGATTAACTATTCAGATACAACTCAAGTACGAAGCGCCTTTTCCCCGTCAAAGGACCCTCTTCCAGCCAATG
Organism: Amblyomma americanum; assembly: GCA_030143305.2. Lineage (NCBI taxonomy): Eukaryota > Metazoa > Arthropoda > Arachnida > Ixodida > Ixodidae > Amblyomma > Amblyomma americanum. The sequence continues at coordinate 169,550 of JARKHS020030738.1, read as the reverse complement.
GCATCGGCCAATTCTCATGAACCAGCTGGCGGAGACCACGCAGGAAGGGGGCTATTCCCGACCATGGAGGGAAGGGACTACCCCCTTTCATCTATACCCCTCCCTGCATTGTGACGCTAGCAGGTTCACGCGAATCGGCCAACGTCATTGGCTGGAAGAGGCTCCTTTCATGGGGAATAGCCGCTTAGTGCTTGAGTTGTATCCGACTATAGTCCGAAACACGGGGTGCGGCCCATACTTGGGACCTTACACGAGATTATACGCTATTACTGATAGGCCCCCGATTTTAATTAAAGATTGGTAGCCATATATTAGCAATAGTTATGTCAGTTCTTACAATTTCGAAAATGGGAGTGCCCTCGTTCCTGTGGCTCAACAAATTTGGGCCATTTCTCGCGGCAGTCGAAGACCGCGCGCCCGCGGAGAGTGTCCAGCGAAGCCCATAAAATCGCGTCACATAGTGGCGCACGTTGCATGCATATACATGGCGTCCAGGCTAACTCTAGCCAAGGGTTAAAAAAGACGATATTTGAGGTAGGCCAGGGAAACCACTTACATACATACCAACCGGCTTACGCATCATAGGCATTTTTTTTTGCAGTTAATTAATTAGCAATTAAGATGATTTTTCTAAATGCGTAAATATTGAATTTAGACAGCAGATGTGTATAGCAAAGTTGGAGAGCACCTTCAGGAACCCCCAATCCAAGCCTCACGTGTATCTTTTTTCCGAGCTCCAAAGAAAGCCCGCGAAATACAAAAAAAAAAACATCCCGTGAGTAGCGCATTCGCGCGCCACGATTGTGCTGCTCTCAATCCTGGCTTGAGTGAACGAAATCACCTGCTGGCAAGGCGCGACGACCCCTTTGCTCCGGCAGGCCGATATGTCGACGGTGGTTGCGACGCCCGCGCGAGCCAGTCTGCAAGCGTGACGGTGCAACCACCGTCGACATATCGGCCTGCCGGAGCAACGGGGTCGTCGCGCCTTGCCAGCAGGTCATTTCGTTCACTCAAGCCAGGATTGAGAGCAGCACAATCGTGGCGCGCGAATGCGCTACTCACGGGATGTGTTTTTTTTTTGTATTTCGCGGGCTTTCTTTGGAGCTCGGAAAAAAGATACACGTGATTCTTTAGTTATCGCAAATAAATGGAATGGGGGTTTCTGAAGGTGCTCTCCAACTTTGGTATTCACATCTGCTGTCTAAAGTCAATATTTACGCATTTAGAAAAATTATCCCAATTAATACTTAATTAATAGCAATAGAAAAAATCGCCTACATGAGCAAGCCGGCTGGTAGCTGTATGTAAGTGGTTTCCCTGGCCTACCTCAAATACCTTATTTTTTAACCCTTGGCTAGAGTTAGCCTGGACGCCCTGCATATCTCTGCTCCGCTCACGCAACGGTGCTCCCAGCTCCTCGCCGCTCCACTCTTGCAGCGCGAGCGGTGCAGTGAATGCCATGACGCAGCACATGCGCCACGAAGTTGCGCGGCTTTCGAATGGTGCAAGAAATGGCCGAAACTTTGCTTAGCTACAGCGACGAGGGTAAGCGAGTTTTCGAAATCTTAAAAGCTGATATGACTAAATTGCTAATGATCGGGCTACCAATCTCTAATCGGAATTATGCACCTAAGAATAACAGTTAGAAAGTTCACTATTAGAATTTAATTGATCACTTTATTAGTCAACGTGATTTGCGTGTTTTCTGATGTCCGCCAAATCTAGTGTTACCATGATCCAAAAGCTTCTATTTGCCTCAAAAACCCTATTTTTAAAAATTAGTGCTGGGCTTCTCTGAAACAACTGGTATACACCTGGCATGCCCCCCCCCCCCTCCCTCTTTTTTTATTTGCCGTTGCAAGTTTGCAATAGACTGATGTCAGAGAATGTGAATAAAGACTCATTATTTTGAACCTTCATTGGAGCAGCGCAAAATAGTTTTTCTACTTTAGAAAGTATACCATTGTCTTTTGGAGAACGGCGATTACAGTGAGTGTGCCAGTGGGTGACCGTGATGTAGATTTGGCAACCAAGGTAATCAGTCTTTTGAAAACTCTGCAAAACAAAACACGTATGTAATAACGTAGCCGAAGATAGAGAAAAATAACTTATTTTGGAATTGAGGTAAATTAATCCAGTAGAGTGAGGAGAAACGGAAGCCTTACTGAGCAGCAATTATTAAGCCATTTAGGTTCAGAGAATAAAAAGCACAGAAGCAGACCGGTGCATCAGAAAAACAGAAAAGCATTAAGAGCCATTAGCGTCGAGCTCTCACGCACAGGTCTTAGACAGTCTCAGATGTTCATCAGCGAAAATGATTGCGAACCGCTGAGCTACCATGAGATGCCTCTTTGTAGCACAGTTCCGCTCAGCTGCTCCTGATTTCCGCAAGCGCTAACCCTTGCATATGCAGCAGTCTCCAGTTACTTCAGTTTCTGCTTGAAGTTGCAGACATTTATGTTATCGTCCTAAATCAATGTAATAGACGGAAAGGATGTGCGATGTATTGTGGCGCTCAAGACAGATGCACCATCACGTAATAGCTGCTCTTTCACGTCCAAGTGGTGGAAGTTGTTACCTGGCTAATAAGTATAACTTGAATTGACTTATGCCATTTTTATTCTCTCCCGATATAAACTGCACTCTCTCCCTATTTCCAGAACTCTTCGAATCTACTTTTGTTTTATCGCTTTCTTGAAGATGACGATGTCCAGGCGGGCTGTTTCCAAACCCCAGAGTTCCTGCGATCTCTGTGGTTTCCTTGTATACAGGGGGATTGAGGGGCCTAAATTCTATGACAGTATGCTCTTTCTTCGCATTTTAGTGCTCCAGCACTTATAGTGTCTATTACCCGCATTTAGCCGTTGTGTGTCTGTTTACTTGTCTGAAGCCGGCTTTGTGGCTGGCTGCTCACTTGCCCAAGTGTGTGTGTACACGTATATACATACATACATACATACATACATACATACATACATACATACATACATACATACATACATACATACATACATACATACATACATACATACATGCATGCATGCATGCATGCATGCATGCATGCATGCATGCATACATACATACATACATACATACATACATACATACATACATACATACATACATACATACATACATACATACATACATACATACATACATACATACATACATACATACATACATACATACATACATACATACATACATACATACATACATACATACATACATACATACATACATACATACATACATACATATAGCGCTAACGGCTATATATGATTTAACCAGTTAGCGCTATCCGAACAACTGCTATCCGTGCACACTGGATCTGAACACCGGAACCGAAGCGAAATCCGCATTTGGGCTAACTATGCAGATCTACCAGAATTTTTTTTTGCGCCTCAGGTCTAAAAACTGTTTTTCCAAGATGACAGCAAAAAAGCACTATAGATTAAGGGAAGCAGACTGTATTTCATCGTCTAGTTTGAAGCAATGTGAATTTGCTGGCATGCCGGGAGACAGAAGTGGTGTTGACACACATGTCGCCTCTCGCCTTGATAAAAAAAAGGCTTCCGATATTTCCCAAGCTAATCTATATTTGCACCTCGTCAGAAGTTTAATTTATTTCAAGCCATCACCAACTAGCCCGCAACGTGCTTTATTAAGGAGTATAGACACCTAAATTTGGTGGGATGCTCTCTTCTCTACATGATGCTCAAGACACTACCATGTATGAATCGCCATGTGATATTCGCCCTACGACCACTAAATAATTTATAATCGACTTTTTTTTCTGTCGTGTTGTTTCGATTTCGGTTTCAACAGCCCAACGATGGCTGCGACGTCAAAGAGTGCTTTTGTGTCACGTGAGGCATGAAAAAACATCCATATAATCGCTGCTTCATGGTTTCAATTTACTGCAGTGCTGAAGCCACCCTTCCTCAAGAGCCGGAATGACAATGAATGTGGAAGCAGCGATTATATTGCAGTTTTTTCATGTCTCACGTGACCTGTAAGCACACGTTGACGTCACAGTCCTCATTCGACTGTTGAAACCGAAACTGAAATAGCATGAGATAGAAGTGCGATTATAAATTATTTAGTGGTTATAGGAGAATACCAGGTGCTGTTACATGTATAACACTGCCTTACGCATCAGTAAAAACAAAAAGCACGTACAAAAAGTTAGGTGTCTATGCTCCTTTAGGCGACCTTTCATCCGCTGCTTCCGGAGAGCGTCCGCCCTTGCTCTGCCTCTCCCTTTCCGCTATTCGTCTTCGCTTCTTCTGTTGTTCGCGTTTGACGCATGGTGGCCTTAGGTGCCTATATGCCATAAAACCAAAACCAACCCAACCCAACACAACACACCTCTTCTGTCGTTCTTGCGCTTTCCACCTCTCCATGCATCCCGCCCACACCCCGACTTCTCGCCATGGGCCGTCTGATGCCCTCGCATTAAAAATCAGCTAGTTCTAGCGTCAGTGACAATAATCGTGTGGGTGGGCCGGCTTGAACGTATTAACACGAACGTAGAGAGACAAACAGGACGCATTGCTCTCTACAAACGTGTCCGAATGCTTGAGCAAGCTGACCCACATAAACGGAATCGCAGCAGCTAGCATGGGAACACGTCATTCAACTATAATCGATTGCAGACAAGCTGCTACTACGCTCTTGAAACCGGGGTGCCACTGGCCAGCATAAACTCATATCATCTGACATGACTTTGTTTTGACTTACGCTGAATAATGAAAAAAGAAACGCATGCAAGGAAGCACAGGGAGCCACCACCCATACCAAAGCTAATGAGATAGGCTTTTTGCGTTTTTAACAAGACAAAACCAATGAAAAACCTGCTCACCTTTAATGTCCAGTACTGAAACTTCCTCTTCATCAGCGTCGTAGGTTTCCTTCCGTACTGTTGCGTTTCTGTCGATTGTTGCGAGGCAACTGCAAGCCAAAAACAAACACAAAGAACACGTAAGAGTGCAGCGACCCTTTTAAATACCTAAGTACTAACTTTCTTAAAGACGTTTCAAGCATATGTCGCCGTATGGAGGGGAAAGATAGTCAAATGATTAAGGGAAAGTCAGACCGCTCTAACAAGCGACTAGAGTTTTGCGGAGGGGAAGAAAAAAAAGGGTCGAAATGGTTGTCGATGTTGCTTGGAAACCTGTCCCTCATTAAACACGTAAGCTGCCGAGTCACTATGAAACGGCACGTGAGATCGAGAAGATACGAACACGCCAAAATGCAATGGAGCCGCACATTCAGGTTTCGAAGCGTCCGCTGAGGAGCTATACTGTCCCTAATGTTGTCAGGCGGCTGGAACCGTCAGTGAGACACGCTCTTTTCTGTGTAACACCGCACAAGGACGCTGGTGTCTTTCTGTAAAGTCGAGCGCGGCCTCGACGAAACTTACGCAAGACAAGAAACATGCGCAAGACAAGAAGTAACGGTGGTATGTTAAACATTGATGATTTCGTGCTTTTCAGGAACGTCGTTTCTACCACGGTGGTAGTTGAGTTTAACGTTCGGGCGCGCTTCATTTTTCCGGGGTATGCTGTAGGAGTTGCGCAAGGTCCCCAATCCCTTACGAAAAGGGAAGGGACAAACAAGAAGTAGTGTTGAAATCTGGGTCAGTTGGTACATGTTCAGGAGTAAAACCAGTCAAAAAACGGGACACAGCGAAGAGACGAGGCACACACACGACGACTGTCCAGTCGTCGTGTGTGTGCCTCGTCTCTTCGCTGTGTCCCGTTTTTTGACTGGTTTTACTCGTGAACAAACAAGAAGACACTCCGATCGGAACTTATACGAAGAGCTTACGAATGAATTTGTCGCATGCAAAAAGTCTCATTACTTCTGCCATCTCTTGGATATAGAAAAGATAAGCATGCACGGGCCAAAGCGACTAACACGATGGAGACGGATTACGTGGGCACGAAGGAGAATGAGCAGAGAGTACTGTATCCACGTGGCGGCTCACCGCCGTTGCGCAGTTCGGTCTTCTTCCCGTGTGCAGAGCGACAGATAAAGGCAAGAAGAAAAAAGGTCCCGAGAAATGGAATGGGCAGCCGGCAAGCGTAGCGACTGCTTCTTTTGAGAGACGTTCGACAACAGCGGCCTGTGAGCGGAGAGGCGGACGCGTACTGATAACAGCGGATGGGATTTCTGTGTTGGGCCTTGCGAATAAATCTGCTCCCATCTTTGCGAATAAACAGCGCTCGCAACCGTCGTCCCACGTTCATCCTCAACATCAGTAGCAGCCTACGTACGCAGGCAGCAGTACTGAGGCATCTTCCATTGGTCTCCAGGAACCCTGTACTGCTGCAGACGAGGCCGCCCTATCCCCCCTGACTTCCCACCTCGCTCGCCTCGCTCTCAGTCACTCCGCGCAAAGTTTTCCTCCCAATGCAGTCCACTGCGCTACACCAAGGGGTCATCGGTAATCTGCTCTCCGCATCACTGGGTGTTCGCGGGAAGACTAATTTAAAAAGCTTCTGCGATAAAATGATTCCTTCACGATCATAGCCACGGTATTGGCAGACAGTCATACAACTTGTAAGATAAGTAGTTTACGGGGGTAATTAACTAACATGTGCTTATTAGCTTTTGGGTTATGGGGTTATGAGTGTTCAACGTCCCAAAGCGACTTAGGCTATGAGGGACGCAGTAGAGAAGGGCTCCGGAAATTTCGACCACTTGGGGTTCTTTAACATGCGCTCACATCGCACAGCACACGGGCCTCTATAATTTCGCCTCCATCGAAATTCGACCGCCGCGGCCGGGATCGAACCCGCGTCTTTCGGGCCAGCAGCCGAGCGCCGTAACCACTCAGCCACCGCGGCGGCTTTATTAGCCTTTCAGTTTTAGCGCCGCCGCGGTGGCTGAGTGGTTACGGCGCTCGGCTGCCGGCCCGAAAGACGCGGGTTCGATCCCGGCCGCGGCGGTCGAATTTCGATGGAGGCGAAATTCTAGAGGCCCGTGTACTGTGCGATGTCAGTGCACGTTAAAGAACCCCAGGTGGTCGAAATTTCCGGAGCCCTTCACTACGGCGTCTCTCATAGCCTGAGTCGCTTTGGGACGTTAATCCCCCATAAACCAAACTAAACCAGTTTTAGCAACTAGGCGCTTGGTTGCAATTAGAGAAGTGTAGCGAACTACCTAGGCAGCCAGCATCAATTATTATACGTGGTAAAATGCAATTACCCCTGGCGCTGCGACGCTGTAGTCCGATACAAGTCAAGAAAAAAGCAGCTTTTCCCCGTCAAAGGACTACCTCCCAGCAATGGCACGGGCCGATTCGTACGAACATGCTAGCGTGACAGTGCAGGGAGTGGCAGATGAAAGGGAATAGTCCCCTCCCTGCATCACCAGGGATAATGGCCTCCCTGCTTTGTCACGGCGCTCCCTGCATTTTCATGCTCACGTTCATGAGGACCGACCGACGCCATTGTCTGGAAGGGGGTACTTTGATGGGGAAAAGCCGCTTTTATCTCGACTTGTATCTAACTAACAGAATTTTGGCTGTCCAGATGCATCGAAGGGGTGTGCCGCGCCTGCGGAGCTCGAATAGTTACGCCCACAGATTGACGTAGCTCGGAGCGGGCGCACCACTCTCCTTTCGCTCTGGCTCGGGTAGAAGGGAGAGAGGTGGGCGCGGCCGCCGCGCGCTCCTTCGGTGCATCTGGACAACCGGAATTCCTCGCCCCATTGTGCCATGGGGAATTACATTTCTGCGCATTTAATAATTCATACTGGACGCCCCGACGGCGTGCTACAATTCTCTCATTGAAACCATGTGCCTAAGTGATAAAATTTAAAAGTTAACACATGTTTGTTAATTACAGTAGTTACTAATTAATTTCACAAATTTTATTATGACCGCCAATGCCGCCGCTATGACCGCGAAATAATCATAATTTTATCTCAAAGAGCCTATTTTTGTAAATTACTTAGTCTTTCCTCGAACACCCTGTATATGTTTTGCCCGTGTCCCTTTCCGATTCCTGATTTCCACTGACATATCATTAGGTTTCGTTTGTTCCCACATTACTGCCCGTTTAAGATCGTCAACTGTTGACTGACTCGTGAGTCAGATACGAGGCCGATATACTGTATACAGGTTTAGATGTGCGACGCACAGAGGGGGAAACAAATCCCCAATTTTGCACCCAGCCTAGCGTTATAAGTTTAGGATCACTTTAAGGTGCATTACCAGAGCTTCATTACCAGAACTTCAGAGCCCATAGAAGCAGAGGTGGGGCTTTCACTTGGATGTGTAGCCCCTAATAATTGGTCTCTGTCCATATTTTACAAAAAGAACATGAATTTTCTAGATCGCTTTGTTTTAGTTTCAGTTGTGAGATTGCAGTTTACTGAGAATCTTTCTTTAAAATGTCAGAAGTAGATGAGCGCGTTTCATAAACGGCAGTCCCGTTCAGAGTAGCTCTGCTTGGGCGTGGATGAACGGTTATCGTGCGAAATATTCAGGAGATGCCCAAACACAGGCAATGCTCGAGCACTTATTACCTGCGTTTCGTTTTTTTTTGTGCAACATTCCAGGACATCTGAAGATATTTTTTTTCCCGAAATGAACCAAATCCACCTAAACGCAAACTGAGAAAAACGCTGAAGTTTAATATCCGCACAAACCGTAGCGCTATTTAAGATGTTATATGATATGCTTTACATCTTTGTAACAGCTACTCTGCGCCATGATTTAATGAAAAATTATGCAAAATAATCCAGTCAATATCAACATATAAGTTCAGATATAACTCCTTTTGATGTGTACCTGGTTTTGAACTATTTTTTTCCCGAAAACTTTATTTCTACAGTTGTTTAAGGCTCCATTCATGAAAATAATGATTAAAAATGATTATGCTGTGACTGCAGCAGAAAAAAAAAACATTTATAACACTAATTATGTGCAATCAGGGGCACTGCTGTGCTTCGACACAAGCAAATAAGGCAAATAGCAAGCTTTCGCCGCAAGCTCTGATGTGTCAGCCTTCTTTTTTATAGTTCACACTAGTTAGAATGTATGGGACGTAGAAAAGATTTTACTGCACTGTAACATCCTAAATCCATGAGTAGTAGCGAAATGGTAGACGTGTACACAAAAGGAAACGACGGGACAACGGTTAAAACTCTCGTTTACTGTCTGTATCTTCTATTTCGCTTGTAATATTGAATTGCGAAAGCCACTGCCAACTACGCCAAGTAAACGCTTTAACGTTCACTGTGGGAGATGTGGTGCACCCTTGCTTCATCGGAAATTGGGGTAATAATCCCCATCGTCATCGTCGTCGTCTGGGTTCACATCTTTCGCCGATCTCTTCACATCCTTTGCAGTCGATGAGAAAGTAGCGCTGGGGAAGGAATGAAGGAGGCGTTGTCCTGCGTACTTCTCCCGCTTCTGAACGCGTCCTTACCGCTGGTTTTCCACGTACCATGCACCAACTGGCCCATCAAGCTACGCTCCTTATATACGAATGAAACCACGATCGAAACAGTCCGACCAACGAGGCTCAAGCTTGCAAAGAAGGCTCTCACGAACGGGTTTGGCTGGTTTTGATCCGCACGTCAGCGGGACTTGGCTCATTTTTTTGATGTGACGTGATTTTTGCGCGAAGTTCCTTGACGTTACCGGGGCCCTTTCGTTCTCAGAGCTTTTGCAAAGGTAACATCTATGTACGAGCTTTCCATTACAGCAAAATTCGACTTTGTTTCGGTTTCTCAATAAAAAATTTGGGTTTAGCGTCACATAAACAGCATTATGAGAGAAACTAAGAACGAGGTGGTATGTATGTGCTGTGAGATAGGACTGCAGCAGGACATTATCAAAAAAAAAAAAAGAAGAGTTGTGAGTTGTCAGGAAAGCGCGAGCGAAGACCACTGTTTGTCTATTGGTGAAAAGTTACCACTTTAAATTGCAGATAAATATTAAGCAAGCGTAGAGATGCAGTAGAAGAAGCAGTTTAGTAGGAAAAGGTTTTGTTGAGAACCCTACGCTGAAGCCGTAGGCAGAATGGTACCAATGAATATTCTTTCTACCATGGTAAAGTTCCGGAGAACTTGTGGGCAGAACACTGTAGCGTATGATTTGCATTATTGTCCAATATCGTATTTGCAGAGTTGGGTACATTGGTGGGCACTAGCTCTGATCGCCCTGGTTGTAGCGCTGGTACCGGTGCGTCTGTTTTGATGCTAATCTGCTGCAGAGTTCAAGAAAAGAGTGCGCCATGGATCTCCTCAAATGCCTGCAGCCGTAGCGGCGAGGCCATATAATCACCGAAAAACGGCAGCAAGGATCAGACATAAGAACCACTCTTAACAATAAAGGAAAAAAGAACAGCGAGATGCTTTCAACACAAAGCAGAGGCTTGGGCATTTAAAAAACTTGACTTATGCGCACAATGTATTAATACAATGAAGCAACCGTAGAGCCTAGAGAAGACGGTCGCATGAAACTGTGCGTCATTGAATCTTGCTTGAAGAGGCACATTTCGCCGTAGGTGCAAAAAACACACACACAAAACAACGGAAGACCGAAGGCAAAGGGTAGAGGGGGCAGAGAGAGTTCTAATGTCGTGCCAAAATTAGAGCACACTAAGGCTTCCGAAGAACTGCCACAGAAGTTTAATCCACCAAAAAAAGAAAGACCTCGCAGGAACGTCGCAAGAATGTATTGCGACCGAATACTCACGTTTTCTTGCGATCTCCGGCTTCTTTGGCGTGAGGAAAAGAAAAGAGAAGAGAAGCGAGCATTGAAGCTTCCGTTTATCAAGAGGAGTGCTCTTGAGTGGATGATCAGCGCGCACTATTCGCGCTGTCTGGGCCCTCGCGCTTATAGGCTCAGAGTGAAGCGGGAAAGCGCTCGCAATCTAAAGAAAAGAACGCTCTCCGCCAATCGCACGAAATGGCGAGAGCGAATCGGTGTCTGTTGGTTTTTTCTTCTCACGGTACCCGGCGCTGTTTCTTCTTGCCACCTCGATTAAGTCATCCATCAACATCAACGCTTTTGTGGCGGTAAGAAGACGACCGCTGTGGCAGGAGAATGAGGAGTAAACTTTGCACAAATCGTGACCGTATCCAGACATGCTTAGGGTAGCTTTTCACGGCACTTTCCGAGACTGCAGCGAGCTACGGGGGTTAAGCGCCGCATGTTTGAGGAAGCGCGCGAAAGCGACGGGAAGAAAATGACGCGAGCCGTTCTTCGACGATGACGTCGTGACTGACAAAGGACGAAGTTCGCCGAGAAATTAACGAGAGAAAAGAGGGCGACAGCGCTGTAACCTAACGCGACACAAGCACAAAAAGTGCGTTTTCTATGTATGTGACTTAGGATAATGCGCTATGGGAGGTAATAAGTTCATCGCATAACAGGGCGCGTACACAAAACCCTGGTTATGTAAGGAAAGAAAGGTAAGTTTTGCTACGATCAGGATCGCGTGCGTTTTCTTCTCTTCTTTTGAACCACCGACGGATACTGAACTTTACTAGCAGATCTGATGACGTGCGCGCCGCATTGAAAATGACTCTGTGTTAGCACTCAACAAAATGAATAAGAGCGCGTTTGCGAGGGAGATGACTTTGAAAATAAATATTCGCGAATGTCGCGCAAATACGGCTGAGGAAAGCACCGGGACAAAACGCACAGCTGCCAGGGTGGGAAAAAATGGATAAACCTTTGCAGCTCCAATCAGAAAAACGTAAATGCTTCACGAAAATGTGCAACAATAAAACACAGCGCAAAAATAAATAGTGAAAAATCGGCGTGCAAAAAAAAAAAATAGCAGGCCACTGCAGGGCATTTTCTGCAGTGTCGTCAATGTGTAAAGGTGCCACGGAGAAAAAAAAAAAGAAGCAGAAGTGATAAATTGTTACAGTGTCAGCTGCAGTCAGCGCCAGTCGTGTGGCTTTGGGCGGTTTACAGAAAAGTGGTTTGCGAGCAACGAAACGTCTAGAGCTGGTATGCAGGAGAGCCGCGGTTGGAGGGTGTGCTAGGATCTCACTGACACAATATGCGACGCGTCTCCAACCCGACTGCCGCAGGAGCATTCACAAACAGGCTGTCGAGCAGGCGGCGCGAGGATTCCGCAAAAGGCCGCCAGGATGCGCCGGCAGAAAGGCAGGCAGGGTTCTGGGTAGTGGTGCATGGCGCGCTTGCAGCGATGACACGCGATACTGCTGCACCGACGCTATCCGCACCGCGCCTATTTCGCAAAGCCAGTCACGTATTACATAGGCTTATTTTTCTCCGACTGCGCGCAACCGTTCCTACAGCAGAGTTTCGGAGCGGCCGTTTTGAGGCCTCGATAAACCGCATTACCTCTCATAGGGCGGTTGCATGTCAAACCGAAAAAAAAAAACGAAATTTCCCGCGAATGCTGGTGGCGGAACGTGACGCTAAAACCGAAGTGTAAAGGAGAGCGACGGAGTAAAAGAAAATTCGGGAGGAAAAACAAAAACAAATAACAACAAAAGAAGAGAACACAGAGGCAGACAGGACATTAAGGTGACAGGCATCGAAGAAGCTGCGGCCCTTGCGTTCGGCGTCGGACAAAATACGGTCTAGAAATGTCTGCCATTGTTTCAGTGTACGTAGAGAGCATGGTGTATAATACCGCGCTCGTGACAGAGCGTGACAGCTGAGTCCAGCGGGAGTGATTTGTGAAGAGCGAAAGATGGGGACAAAGTGCGACTGCGAGAGGCTGTTTTCTTCCGTTTCGAGCACACATACACTAACAAATAAGTTAAAGGCATCGCGAAGCGATGAGAAAAAAATAAATAAAAGAAAGCAAGTAACGGCGGCTTGGCGGCAAACAGTGTGTCTGGGGCATGATTTAAGACCGGGGCGCTCTCTCAACACGCGGCTGACACGTTGACAGTGTGAGACTCCGTCATATGTCATGATTTTCTGACAGGCGCCGGCTCGGCTCAGCCTTCCCAGCGCTCGTTCAAAGGAGGGACGCGGGTGTGCGAGCCGCATTGGTTTCTCCCCCGCACTCTACGCGACCGCATCAGTGAACGAAGCTGAGATCTTGCTGTTTTTCTCCGCGGCAGCGCTAAACATTGTATAGAGAGGCTTCGGAACCATTCGGTTAAGGAACAAACAAACAGAACAAAACAAAACGAAACAAAAACAGCTGCAAGGTAAGCGGAGAGGCTGGTCGCTATGACGGCAGCACAGTGCGGAAGCAGCATAGAGGACGCAGTAGTGCTTCGCATGGCTTCGCACAGCTTACCTCTGAGCGTGTGCTTCTTGCGCCAGCGGTTCACGACGAAGGCGAGAACCAGGAGCACCAGGCACAGTATGACCAGCACAACGATGAGAATGGACGAGTAGACGCCGAGACCCAGGACGTTCCAGGCGTGCTCTGCGGTACACGAAACACCGGTGCGTAAGCCGAACCATCGGAACGCGAATGTGGATACGCGTTGCGAGGAAAATGGGAAAGCGAAGAGGGTGACGAGCTTATCCTTACAGTTGGCAACGTTTCCCGTTCCAAGCGATATATGCATTCCGATATGCGCACCGGTTAAAAGCGCGCAGCGTAAAACTTGGCGGCCACTGGTCTCAGGGAGCGCGCACAATGAAATAAGGGTCTACTCCGAGGGGTGCATTGCACACCAGGGCCAGTGTTTTCCAGCAATTCTTTCCCGCCGGTTCCTTTCGATTCTTGCCGCTGCCTTCCGCGTCGAATGGCGAATCCCGGTAACGGCGACGACATGCTGGTGCTCGCGGCAATGACGTGCGGCTAAGAGGGTTGCGCCGGATTAGGACATGATTAGAGTGCTTCCAAAACAGCGGCCTACGACAGAGCATGTAGTTTATTTTCGGCACTTTGGTGGGGCTTTTGGGATGCCAGATTCCTCGGCCATCTTGTAACTTTGAGTGGGATAGTTGTTATTGTCTATTAGCTTTTTGCTTCAATGATACCACCTGCTACAAAAGGCTGTAGTTTGCACTTTTATGTGTTTTGTTTTGCTTTTTAAGGCTCTTTAACGAAGAAATTAGGCACAAAATTCGGCCCTTTCATTTGTTCCTTTTGTAGCGGTGCCAGAGGGTTGATATGGAAAGTCTCTTTAACCCTGCGTTTTGTAGCTGGCTTTGTCGAGAAGTACAAACATTGTCCGTAAAGTTTCAAGACTGATTTTTTTTAATTTTCTTCTCTAGAAATGATTCACCAAAACAAATGTTGGTGCGTATGTGTAGCACCATCGTTTCGAGCTAACCTGAGCTATTTATGTTAATTGCTGTGGCAGCCGCTAGACGGCACTATATGTAGAAAATACGTTGTCGCTTGTCGTCTGCGCATTATACTGTGAGTGAATGTAGAGAGAGCGACGTCCACCTCGAACAGCGTGTAAACATAAAATTCTGTGCGAAGCTTGGCAAGACAGTCACACAGACGTGTGAGCTCCTTCGTGACACTTACGGCAACGAGATATTATCGTGGGCGCGAGTTTTCGAGTGGCACAAGAGGTTCGTTTCGGGGAGAACATCGGTGGAAGACGACACAAGACAGGGGCGCCCTTCAACCTCACGGAATGAAAAAAACGTGGCTCGGATCAGGTAAATCGTACAGCAAGACCGCGCCATTACAGTCCGCATGCTATGAGATGCTCTCGACATTACTAAGACAACATGCCACCAAATTTTACGTGATAACTTGGGGAAACGAAAGCTGAATGCCAGACTTGTGCTGCACTCCCTCACACAGGACCAGAACGACACGCGTGCATCAGTGAGCGCTGATTTGCTCTCCGAGGCAGAGAATGATGCTGCATTCGTCGACAGTATCATTGCTGAAGACGAAACATGGTGTTTACAATACGATCCTGGAACAAAGAGGCAGAGCGCCGAATGGCGGTCCACAAGCTCTCCGGCGTCGAGAAAGGTGCGTCGACTGAAGACCAAAACAAAGACGATGCTGATAGTTTTTTTTTATGCCAGAGGTGTCATACACCACGAGTTCGTCCCACAAGGGAGACGGTGAATCAGGAGTTTTATATCCGCGTGCTCGAACGCATGCGTGATGCACTGCGACGCCGTCACCCTGACTTATGGGCATCTGTACAATGGAGCCCTCTTCACGATAACGGAAGGCCGCACACTGCTCTCAGAGTGACAAAATTATTCGCCAAGCACAGCATTACTGTACTTCCCCATCCTCCATACTTGCCTGACCTCTCCGCATGCGATTTTTTCCTGCTTCCTCGTGTGAAGAGAGCCCTAAAATGTCGCTGGTTGGGGAGCGTGGAGGCCATTCAAGACGCCACGACAAAGGAGCTGACAGCCTTGTCAAAAGAAGCGTTTTCCAACTGTTTCCAAGACCTCAAGAAGCGTTGGAAGCTGTGTATAGACTGCAACGGAGACTATTTCGAAGGGGTACTGCACAAATGATTTCAATGTTAAACGCATTTTTTAATAGACTCACTCTCGGAACTTTACGGACAAAGGTTGTATTATTTTTCCCTTATTAAAAATGTAGCTTAGCCACTCTATAATTTGTCCCTGCTCACTGAGTTCTTTCTTATTTATTTCCTCAAGCCCATATTGAGAACTTTTTATATAGCAAGCCCAAGTGCCCGCTCCTATTTTCATTTTAATTATTATTGTATCTACGAGGCTGTTAGAAACTAAATTAAGGATGCCTCGATAAAGATTCAACTATTCTTCACAAATGCCTTATCAGCCTCCTGTACGTCTTCAAGGATTGAAGCGAGCACTGCTTTAGAAATGATAAAGAATTATATTATTGCAAGGAGAGAAATAAGTTGATATCTTGTTGTACCCACAACTAGGAAATTTCAGTGACCTTCCTTAGGCGAAGCGTCGCGCAATGATGAAGCAACCCGCGCGGAGGCAAACGACCTAGAAGGCCCAACAGCTGTCAAGGTATTCACTGAGAGCCCGGCGGCCGTAATTCGGTTAAGGCCTATCGTAATCACGGTTTTTTTCAATGACAACCCAGCGACGAACCAATAAATCCGCTCGCAGGAGTGGCACGCCGGGGACTTTCCTCCAGACAAGGTAAATACGGCACAGGACAAACCCAAATTGGATCTCGCGCGCGTACGGCGCGGCGCCGTCTCTGCGCTGATCTCCTGGAAAGCAAAGTTTCCTGTTCTTGATAGGCGGGGATACTGTCCGCATGAGAAGCACTCCCCGGCGCCTGCTCGGTCCTCTCTCTTTACTCCCCCCCCCCCCCCCCCCTCCCAGTCTTGACACCCATGGAAGCGGTTGCTCGAGAGCTCTTATTTGTGGCAACAAAAACGCTACACTGTATGGGCCGAGTTGTTCTGCAACACACGTTCGGAGAACCTCACCGTCATGTCTGGGATTATTGGTTCCTTGGCCGCCGTCTGAGCGGAATCAATGATTTTTTCCGAGAGTTCTGCGAGACATCGCTTTGAAACGTCCGCGCCGTGTCGCAACGGTGCCTCACGTGCGCAGCCGGCGCGGGAGAAAACAGTGCGGAAGCAAAGCGCGCCCGCATAAGTAGGGAGCGGGCCCACCTGTGTCGAGCAGCGCCTCGGCCGAGGTGAGTGTGCTGGCGTACAGCTTGACGGCGTTGCTGTGCCCCAGGCTGTTGACGCCGTAGAGGACGATGAAGTACTCGGTGCGCGGCTGCAGGTTGCGCACGCTGAACACGGGCTGGCTGCCGCTCACGTTGAGCACCTGCGACGCCTGCTGGCTGCTGTACAGCTCGAGCACGTAAGTCGTGTTCAGGCCGGCAGAGCCGTGCGCCGCGTCCGGCGACCCGTGGCCCGTCCAGCAGGTCACGCCCAGTGACGTCTCGGTCAGGTTGCAAATCTGGCAGTTGTGCAGCGGCTCCGGGGGTTCTGAACGCAAGGAGGCCATCAGTGACGAGTTAGAAAACGCCGCGTCTGAAAGCCTGCAACCTCTCCATCACTTAACAAGTGTGCATTGCTCGAAGCAGCCGAGAGGATACCTCGCAGTGATGAGATCATTTAGTCGTGCGTGCGACCGGATTCACGGCTTTTTCACTAACAAACAGAACAAATCACATCTCTGCTAGTTCAACCTGTTTTTTTTTTTTAGATGTAGAAAAAAGTGATTCGGTACATAGAATATACTATCGAGTACCCTAGTTTGTTTTATGCAAGGGGTTGGTAATAAATATGAATCCGCTCGCGCAAAACCATATTTGCAATTGCTACCAGAAAATGAACTATCAGTGCCTGGCTGCTCACGACGTTACTCGACGCATTGGTGTCCTTGGAAAGATAGCGTTACTCAAGTTCACCAATCGTGCACGTGATTTAGGTTTGCCTTTTTCCTGCGACGAAACTTTCATTCCGCAATTTGGACCTTTCCTCGCGTGCTCTATGTAACATTTCGACGCGGTATACACGAACTATACTAGACGCGGTATACACGTGGTATACAGTTAATATACAGCCAATTTTGAAAGTTTTTTTCCCTTGAAAGCTTGCAACAAAGACATTTATGACCGAAAGCTTGACGGAATTAAAATACACATTCCCAACAGGGAGACGTAATTAGCGCAATCCGCATCAGTCGCATGATTCGCAGTGCCTTACACCTGGCCATGCATAGCAAGTTGCTCTTGCAGCTAGCATCTGGATCCTTCAGCGAGCACGCTGTCAGCTGTGGGCCAAAAACTGCGGTGTTGTGCGGCCACTCCATTCAGGCGGCATAGGTGTTCTGATGGTGTCACCCTACAGGTCTTTCACCGTCTTTTGCATCAATTAATCTTTCTGAATTATCCAAAGCGGCCAGTGAAGACCTATCTATAATCACTTTAGCGCCTTGCTTGTCCGCTCACCTCTCATGCGATTTCGATCTGGACTTTTGAGAACGGATAAAGAACAACAGAAGCATTTTAACTCGCACGTGAGGCCACTCTCCCGCCTTGGCTACACTTCTGTTCAGTGCCTCTGTTCAGTGCACCCTTATAAAAATGGTCTATAGACAGTCTGTAGACTTCATATCAACCTTATTGCCTTTCTATAGATGTTTCATTTTCTCTATTCATAGTCTGTAGACTGTCTATAGACAAAAACCTACTAAAAGCGTATGGCCATCAATCTATACATTGTCTATAGACTGTCAATGGGATTTGTATTGCCTATAGACTGTTATCTAGGATTTGTCTATAGACAGTCTATACACTTTATAGACAGAAGTCTGTGGGCAGTCTAAAGACTGTCTAAAGAAATTTGTGTAAGGGCAGTGGCATCACATCTCGGTTGCTGCAATGCACGGCGCGACGATCCCATCGAGATTGCAGCACTTCTGTTCTAGCCGGCAGGAAGGTCTAGACTGTGCCTCTGTCTGCCCCATCTCCCTTCGGCGCCTTCCTTGCATTTCGTCCCCTTCTTTTCTCTCTTGACGTCTCACTCTTCCACGGGAACAGAGGGAGAAAAACATGCGTGTTTATTTTTTTTTTGCCCCCGAAACTCGCATCTCGCGCACTATACGAGAGGGGAAATAAACTTGTTTCCTGGTAGATCCCACGTGCCTAGTCCAAACTTTGACGGCGCGAAATGGGACAGCCAGATCATCAAACCCGCTTTGTTTTTCGTCCCAAGATTGGGCCCAGGAAGTGTGGAAAGCTCCTACCGAATCTCGGTGTGTCGAGAAGGCCGAACCATAAAAGATAAGTCGAAGGACGAGTGAAAGAGAAATAACCAAGAAGATTGGTAGATTTCGCAGCAAAAAAAAAAAGAGCAAAAGGTAAAGAAGAGCAGAAAGGCGTAAAGTTATTAAAAAAATAAGCAGCAAATACAGCGTGGGGCGCCGGCGCACAGCAGCGACCGGCAAATGTGCGTTAAAAGGGGCAGAAAAAAAAAAGGGGGGGGGGGGCTCGAGGCGAGGGTGAGAGGGAGGAGGATACGGCGAGATTACGACACCACAAATGACCCCACTTTCCGGCGAAAGTGTATCACCATCGCCATAGCCATCCTTTTTAATTCCCCCCCCCCCCCCCCTAAGCATCAGGGACACGAACACAGACGAACACAGACACACAAAAAAAATGTCGTTCGGAAATGAGCGTGTACGGTTTTTCCGTCTCCGCCCCGCACGGTTTGTTAAGCGACACGACGGAGTGAACACACGCAGAAGGAGCAGATAAAGGCCGAGTCGGAAACCGATGTCTGCATTCTCCTTGGCTGCGCGCACAATGGCCTCCCGCCGGCAGATGAGCGAAGCGGCGGCCGCAGGACGGCGTGGGAGAAGGGAGACAGAAAAAAAAAAGAAATAAAACGAGAAAGCATAAGAGTGAGAAGAGAATGGCAGAATTAAAAGTGTCCCTTATCGGTTCGATATTGCGGGGTCGGAAATGTACACAGACACACTAGCGCGCCGCGAAAGAGACCGGGCGCGCGGGGCACAAAAGCAACTTTATTCGGTGCCAGTGACGGTCCCGATGCCGATAAGGTGCGCCGTCGGCGGCGGCCACTGCAGCCGGGAAATAAGTGGCCGGCACAGTGCCACCGGCGAGCGCGCCCAACACGCTCGCATGGGAGAATATGCATAATTAATGGAGGATAAAAGTCTCCACCGTCTGCGGGCGGACCTCGCCTAATTCCGGCGGCCGTGGGCCGACTGCCGCTGCCAGGCAGGAACCGGGCAGTCAGCGACCGACAGATTTTGTGTGTGTGTGTGTTCAGTCGCTCCCTTTCGGCTTCACCTTCTCACTTGCCAGTGCGGAACGAGTACGGGCGAAGCATTTGCTTTCAAGCACCCCGTTCGAGTCCCGGAAAGCTTTGCGGATAGCTCCGCTAACGTAAGTGCAGTCAGTCGAAGATATGTTTATTATGTTCTGTTTTGGCGCGAAAGCACTACTTAACACGGTTAAAATCAACCAATAACCTCGTGGCTTGCACGACCTCGAGGCTGACCCTGGTCAACCTGCAGAAATAAAAGAAATAATGCCGCGACTGAGACTCAAACCCGTGGCGGCGCGAGCAGACCAGCTTTGCTGGCCACTCACAGCGCGAGAGCACTATATATGCTATCGCCGCAGACGGTCACGCCTCGTGTTAAACTGCAACACACTCTAGCGCTGCGCATTGCACGTCGTCGTCTCCATCCACTTCCATCTGAGCGCAAAAGGTTTCGCTTGTCCCACTCGATTTAATCACGTTAAAACTCCTCCATTTCTTCTTTTTTTATGGGAGCCTCTGGAGGGTCCGACTTGTGCTTCTTGAGCAGGAATGAAATGCTTTCGAGCGACGTACACTCGGCCTCCCGTAGTCTCGCACGGGCGTGCTCTATTACCGTTGAACATGTTTTTAAAGAAAATTTATTCCTGCTCCTTGCTCCGAGAGTGCCCCACCCCCTGTTTCCTTTACTGCCCGCTCTGCTTGGCGTCCACGCGACACATATTAAACATTGGAACTAATGCCGCTGCCGCAACGCGGGTGGTGCACATTAGCAGAATGATGATGATGATGATGATGATGATGATGATGATGATGATGATGATGATGAAGGAGGAGGAGGAGGAGGAGGAGGAGGAGGATGAGGAGGAGGAGGAGGAGGAGGAGGAGGAGGAGGAGGAGGAGGAGAGACTTTAATGAATACAAGAGAGGTCTTAGCAAGACAAGGTGTTTGGACTATCTCGCCACGATAACAGGGACTTCTATGGCAGTCGGCAAGCTCTAAATGTGAACAAAGAATGCTGAACATCGATACATTTTCTAGATGTTTCATTCGTAGTCCTACTTGCGTGCATCAGATAGATTCTAATTTATTCCAAATACCCGTATGAAGGGGCGTTTGCAGCTAGCTGCCCCTATGTCAGAGTTCGAAACGCAGGCTCATATTTACGTCTGTGAGGTTCCATCCAACTGGCAGCAGTCGTCGCTCAAGATGTTTATAAACTGTTACACGGTTCTCGAACGCTCTCGCAAGAGCAGTAACTGGTACGGAGGGATCAAGACAATTCTTTTTTTTTTTTCACGAAGCGCGATTCAAGTTTAGTTGGTCCGTTTTATCCCACGATCCAGTCTGCACCAAGTCTGCTCTTCATTGAGCCTCGCTAGGCGTCCTGAGCATATCTGGGATGCTGCGCGCTGTGCTGAACTTTCAGGCCGCACATGAAAAGCGCCAGCAGACTTCAGGCTGCTGCTGTCTCTGGGTTCGCGACTCGGGCGAACGAACTGTTCAACAGCGTACTCGGTTCAAGCTTCAAATCAAGCAACACGCTGGATTTCTGCGTCTACACAGATGCCGACGTGACTGTGCGGGAGCATGTGCATGCGGCTGGCACGTTCGTAAGACAGGAGTGGGGAAGTGGGGTCACTGAGCGATGTGTGGCGTTTCGCCATCTTGGGCGTAGCGTTCTCTTTCGCACCCGTAGCTCGGCACAGCACACATCTATGTCGTAGGCGTTTTCCCATGTTGTAGTCGCGGCATGCTTCCCGCTTCAGATTTCTGTTACTGCTGGCGTTCCGTACGGTGAACGCGACGCGCTAGAGATTGCTCTTTAACACATGCGAACAAGAAGTGAATCGAGGAAAGCAGATGGGAATGTTACGTTTCTTTTGCGCTGGTGGTTGATTGTAGACAGAAATTTTAAATGGAAGAAAATTTTACTAAAAGTCGAAGAAACGACAACCCCATGTCGTTGTTGGTATCCGAACCCACGACCTCTCCAGGTCGTTTTCCTTACTCTCAGTTACTACTGGCTTTCTTCGTACATACATACCACTAGCGAACACCTCAACTCCGTATCCTTGCCTGATAAACCGATAACAGTAACGCGCGCTACCTGTCGGGATGGACAGCAGAGACGAAACCTCCGCATTCATTGATAACTAAGAGCATACTGCGATATAAAAAAAAATATTCGTTTCATATTTGACCATGCAACCAGGTTCGCGAAGAAGTGCAAGAAAAGAATGTAGGAAGCAGCTATCTCGCAAGCGAACACGCTTCGGTACAAACGGGGCTGGCGTCGTAGCAAGGGATCAACAAATAAAGCAATAAATGGGCGACGCCACAAGAAAGCGGCAGAAGACCGGCAGAGACAAAAGAAAAAAAAAAAGGCAGGGGCAGCTCGGAACGGCAGGCGAGCCGCCGCGATCGGTCGTGCTCAGAATCGGTCGACAGCAACGAGCTCGACGCGCGTTGACGGCAGACGTGATCAGTAAAACAATACCTTCACCAGCTGTTGATGTCGTTTTGATGCAGGTTATAATTTATTTGGCCTCGCGCGACGCCGCACCCAGCGCCACCTCCCGACCGGGACAAGCGGCAGCGGGGGAGACGCAAGCAAACAGCAGCAGCAGCAGCTCGGAGGGGGTGGCGTTTAAAGTTTCCGCTTCCGCTGAGCGGCGTGGGACGCCCTTAACAAGGGCTGCGGCTGCAACCCCGCCCAGGTCCGGTTTCGCGGCCCAGTTCTTTATGGGTTCGCCGACGTCAGCGAGTGGCCCTCGCCCGGCGGGTGGCCGCGACGCTCAAATATACGGCCCTTCGCAGGTTGACAATCTCCTCCGCGGCGGGCTCATAGCGCTGACGCCGCAGCTCGCGGCTGCTTTGTGCGCCCGGTGCATTGCAAAGCTCCCGCCGCGCTCGCCCCGAGGGCCCCGGACGGCTGCGGCTGATGGGGTCGGCCCCGAGCGCCTCTGGATCGCCTTGTTGTTCGCCGCGAGCCGAGGGCGAGCCCCGGAATGCTCGGATCGTAACGGCGCCGTGCTCTCCGGAGGCTCGACCCCGGCAGCGCCACCCCTCTTCCCCGAAAAAAGAAAAGAAAGACAGCGACAAACAAAAAAAAGGCAGTGAAATCAGCGGAAAAACACCTCCTTTGCCTTGGCAAAGGCGCTGCCGCGGAAAAACTATAAGGCTGCTCGCTTTCAGGGGAAGTGTGTTGCAGCGCTTGAAAGCCGTATGTTCAAATCCCGTGTACAGCGTCCAAGGTCAAGTAGGCTAATTCACTACCGGCCACTTGGTAAAGCGCGACCTCGGCGAGAAAAAAATTCAAACGCTGTCTTGCTCTGGACAGCTCGCTTGAAATATTTTGTCCGCTTCGTTTATTTATAGTGGTCGAGTTATTGTTCCAGCCATTATTGTGTCCCGAAGGATGAACTATAGCGGCATGGAAAACTGGATGACAGCAAACAAACCTACCGTAGCACGAAAACATTCGGCTCACTTTTGGGCGACGTAGTAATAGCGATAGCTGTCTGAAGTTAAGCGCTCCCCTATAATATTGAACGACCAACTAGCCCTTTTTAAAGCACTGCTGAGGGCGCCTACTGACGGAAAAAGTAGTTCCTTAAATGTCGTACTAGTTTTCCCGATCGGAAATTTCTCGTCTTCAGTGTCACTCACAACACTCGCTTCAACACAATGGGACTCTCTCGGACTCTTGTGTTTCTGTGCTGGCCGCGATGTGGCGACACTTACAGGGAGCATCGGCTCCCGCCATAGCGGAAACTGCTGAAATGGCCGGCGAATGCTCCTTTATGAATCGTCGCCTCAGGAAACAAAAAATAATAAATAAGGAAGACGTAAAAATCTGGTCACCCATTTCCCATGGTATGTCGCTATAGCTACTGGGTGCTTCCTCTCACAGCAGGAGCGAATTTAGCGATTGGAACAGAGTTCGAAATTACAATAGAAATGGTCTCGATTTGCTGAAACCGCCTTTTCTGGCTGGCGTTGAAATCGAAGAGGCGCTGACCTGACAATTCGTCGCCGCATGCTGACCATAATACGCAGGCTACAATTCGTTGAAAAACTTTTCTTTCCCCGCCGAAGAGCGCTCGACACGTTCGCGGGCTAAGATAGTGCATGTAACTCATATAGAATTAAAAACAAATGTATTTTATTGTTACTGTATTGTACGGTATTCTCTTGTACTGTGTTGTAGTGTATTGTACTGTATTCTGTCGTGTTGTATTGCGTTCTGTTGTAAATGTGAAGCGGTTGTTCCTTTGGATTGTGTGTGTGTGCTTGTGCTTTCATAGCGTCAAAACGTTGCCAGCTTGTCAAAAATCCCGGCGTTATTACCCAAGAACCAGCATTATTACGAATCGGAAAGCAACCATGTTCGAACCAAATGGCGCGCAAAAGTGAAGTTGCTTGCATAGGCGCGCAGTTTTCCATCGTTAAATATGCATAGAATTGACTCTGCTAAATAAGAAAAGAAGCGGCCCGGGTATCCAGCGAAATAGCGCGGCAGGTCTTTATAAACATTTGACAACAGAGCAAAACTGCTGCAGTGCACTGCGTGTGAACTTACGCCTCGAAACCATCGTTTATACGGTGCTGATAATTTATCTGTTGTCATACCAGCTAATTACCATGTGTTTGTGTTTGCTGCACTGTCGCCTAACGTCACTGCAGGACGAAAATACAATGGAAAGAGAAATGCGGAGGGGGGAAAGGCAGTCAATTCACTACGGCCCCTCCAGCCGGCGCATTTACATCAGGCCTCGCAGAGCGGCTGGCCGGAGCACCCAACTACATCGGAGCCATCCTACCCTCACCCTTTTCCCGCCTCCCGACCTCTCCTTGCACTCTGCTGCACGCGCTTTCAGTAGGCGAGTTATTCTCCTGCGAATAACTGCGTGGTCCCACACCCAGTGCGCGTGACACGCGAGCGCTCGAGCTCCCTCAACCCGAGCGGCAGCACTCGGGCGCAGGCAGCGCGCGCATTGTCCGGTGGCCGCGACAAGCGAGGTCCGTCCGCAAAAGCGCGCGCGCTCACCTCGGCCGCAGCCGTGGCTGGCGTCCGAGCGCGACAATCTGCGCGCCGCGCGCAGTCATCGCTCATCGCGCCCTGATAAATCCCCGCGAGAACAGCGCACGCTCCCGCCGCAGCCAACGCCGGGTGCACTCACTCACGCGCACACACGCACGCACGCGCGGGCAGAAAAGCAGGAAAGAAAACCCTCCAAGTCACCGAGACGGAAAACAAACAAAACCGGCGACACCTCGCAGACGGCGTTTGTAATTCATAATACTTTTCTCGGGAACGATGGAGCATTTTTCAGGAGCCCTTGAGCCAGGCTTTATCATCTCCCGCTGACAGGGGATGGGGGGAGGGGGAGGCTGTCGAGTGCGCGGCGCCCTCGAGTTGAAGGACAGCGTGGCAGCGATTTGGAGCAGCACATCCGAGAGGACTTTGCGAGCGCTCTCCACTTGGCTCGGGCCCCTGCGTGTTCGCGCCGGCGGTGCGCCGCTTGCGAATGCGTGATCGGGCTTCGGGCTGTTGTCAAACGGGGGGCCCGCTGCGGTGTCAATAAAATGCCTCCGCT
This sequence comes from Amblyomma americanum, assembly GCA_030143305.2. Taxonomy (NCBI): domain Eukaryota; kingdom Metazoa; phylum Arthropoda; class Arachnida; order Ixodida; family Ixodidae; genus Amblyomma; species Amblyomma americanum. Next base: position 144,269 of record JARKHS020030738.1, on the reverse strand, counting down.
CCTGCGGACCGGACAGCTGCCGCCGTTCAACGCAGCCTTGTTCCTCTTGGCGTTTTCATTCAGTCACAATGGTCGTCGGAGTGTCAAACCGTGACCTATGGCAACGAAAGCTGTTTTTTGAGGGGGTTAAAAAAAGGGCAGTGCTGAATACATTGCCCTCGAGAGCCATTTACAGATGGCGGCGACAGTGTGTTAGGCGACGACTTCGGAAGAACTACTCGGGTAGCGACGATGCCTTTTACATTGAAATGCGTACGGAAAGAACAGCGGGACGAGCTTTCTGCTCACTTAGAATGGAGTTTGGATGGCTGCCGGTGGAGCGAAGGAATTCATCGCGCGCACGATTAGAAAGCATCACGACGACAGCGAATGGATCGTAAGTAACATATACACCTGCACACAAATAAACAGATCGTCATAATGCCTTGAACCGCAAGCGTAATAGAGGCCACGGTGAAAACACGCTGAGAACATATGGATTGCATTTGTTGGGCGACTGCAACATAGGGAGAACTAGCTGAGCTGAAAGATAGGTCCGTAATAGTATAGACGAATTCGCATTCATTTCGAAACGGCGCACTTTTATGTTGCATTTTAATTATTTTAAGCTGTAACGCAGTAGTGGACACTTGAAAACTGGCGATTTAGCGGCTTAGTGATGTCTCTCATTTCGGACACAAAATACCGCGTCAAGGAAGTTTCAAGCTAATAGCAGGAGCGCGAGAGGTAGTAGAAGCAGTGGAAGGCGCTTTAGCGCTGGAACAGCTTTGAAAAAACGAAGGAGCTAGGTGGGAGAGCCGACAGTCTTGTAGCTGTTCCTCAAGCGGAGGGGTGCCGAGGTTATAAGGGCTCGGAAGTGAAGGGAGAGACCGGCTACAGCTTTAGCGAGTGTGGAGAGGAAATGAAGGTATTAAAACATGGATTCTCGCCATACTTGGCAGCAAGGGCTTCGTGCGTCACGGGGTAGGTGCACGGCGGCAGCATTCCTCGGCCTGGGAGTGTAGTCGCGTACGTAGGCGGGCCCATTGGACGGATAGACGAGAAGCTTTACGGGCGCTTGGCCGTCGTTTTCCAGATTAGCGAGCGAGCTCTGCCTCTTTCTTTTCTCATCACACACGCACACGCGCTCTCAATACTTTCTTTCTTTTACCTTCTTTGGGCGACTTTAACGCGATGTGTGGGGGGGAGACGCTGGTGTGTGCCTCTTTTCCTTTCTTTTTCTCATGAATCTCTCTCTCTCGTTCTCAGATTTTATGATGGCCCGCGACAGGTTATAGCCACTCCGCCCAGGCAAATGACTACTTTTCTTCGAAATCGAGTTAGCCGTTGTTAGCGCTGGTAGTAAAAAATAACCACCGCCTCAAGGAGTGAGGAATTGAAGACAAGCCAATGCTCTTCTGACACGAAGAAAGCAAATTAATCATAATAGCAGGTAGATAGTAATTTACCTACATTCTATGCGAACGTTGTTCAACCCTTGGCTCCTCTGATAAGGTGCGCGTATGCTTTACATAGTATACTGAGGGGCCAGTTGGTCAGACATATTATAAACAAAAACATAGCATATGTAGCAACCGCCCTGTCTTCGCCCTTCTTCGTCCCGTCCATATGGTACGTTTTTGTTTATAATATGCTTTACATGGCTACTGATGACAAAGGGGTGAGCGTATCATGGGAATGGTTTAAAAACAAAGTAAGTCGGCAGAATTTGTAGGCTATCGTTTCCATAAACGGGCAGCTGTGTCTCAGCGGCTATGACGTTCGGCAACTGAGAAAGAGGGTGCGGGTTCGATTCCGGTCGCGGGAGACGCATTCTCGTGGAGGAAAAAAAGCTACCATGTAATGAGACTACGGCGCAAGCTAAAAAACCCAGTCTATAGGGCAAATTAATCCGGAACCCTCAACTACGCAGCGCCCTATAGCCCACGCTGTCATCTGACACACAAAAATTCACGAACCATTATCTGCGGTCATTTCGATGCAAAGAAATATCTTTAGGGGTTGTACGTTTCGGTTTCAATGTTCCATAAATTCGCCGGACTTTTTTGTGTTCATTTCAAAACGCAGTTTTCAGCTTTTTTCAGCGAATATTATTATCTACTGATGAATTACCGTTTCTTTTTCAGTGATATAGTATTCCTGTGTTGTCAGAAGTCACGTAGAGTATATCTTGATCATTTTGTGAGTACGAGCATTACTAGTAATTAACTCACATATGGTCACACATTGCGCTGTGCCTGTAGAAGAAGCTGATATCGCATTAAAAAAAAAGCAGCGGACATTAAATGATGGAACCATCAAACAAAAACGCAAATGGAGTTCACTTCTAAAAGTTGGGATGTCATGTTATCCTTGGGTTGTTGCGCTGGGTAGAGCGAGCGGTCGGAGCATCGCGTGGTCGGCGTGTTGACTGCAGCAGTCGAAATGCCGCTGGACCGTTGCGGTAGACATGGCACGGCACAATTACACTACGCTTAAGCATGAAGCTATTACACATGCAGTGGAAAAGCCTTTTTTAACCGAGCAACTGCCCTAATCCGGCGATGACAACCAAAATCATTACGCTAGCTGACGACGTTAATTTGGCGAGGGGTGGAGTCACCCGCTCAGCAGATGCGTGGAAGGTAGAGAGGCGATGCCTGAAAAAAACACAACTGCGTCAGTTAAATACATCGGTACCGCCTCAGCGCGGCCCTGGCTTCTGCAAGTTATCTGCTTTGACTTGGTGAAACTACTACGAAATAGACAGCTAGCTGCTGTGCGCGTCGAAAGAATACTGGCCGCTTTTGTTAAAGCCGAATTTCTAGAACTGAACTCGGCGTTGTAGTGTTATTGGCGTTTTTAGGTTTAAACCGAAAAGTAGAACACGTAATTATGTTTAACTCCTTCCCTTTACCGCTCCTACCTACCATCGTTACTCAGCTAACGATGGATGCGAAGGCCACTTTCAAACAGTTCCGCAGGAGTTCTTGAACATGCTGCGCCATGTGCATTGAAGATAGAAAACTGCAGTTTAATTTCATCTTTCGCTTGACATTTTTCCCCCGTGGCATCGATTTCTGAACCGCTTCTGAATGTAGCGGATCGTAGAAGTTGAGAATGGCCGCTTCTGCCAGCGTGGCACGCGCTCTGCAATGAGACAAATCTCGTGATTCAGCTGTGTCCATGGTTAATTTTGTCAATGTTCTAGACTCAAAGCATCCGACTTCAGTTCAGAGGGCGAAGAAGACCCGAAGAACCAGCCCAGAACATGGGTAGCAGCGCTCCGGTTAGATTCATGGGTATTTGGGCCTGCATTGCACAACTGAGCGGTGATTTAAAAAAAAAAAGATGTTGACGTTACCGATGTTATCTGTCTCATGATCTGAGTCATCTGCCTTCTGGAGAGGCTATACAGCTAGTCTAAAGAAAATCGCACAGAGAGAAAATTGAAGGTGTGCGCAACTTCCTTAAGGAATCCCAATAAAGGCCCCTCACGAGTGTGTCCAGCCGGAGCGAATAGGAAAGGCTTCGCCCAAAGCATGCCCAAGTATAGGGCCAAAGTGATTGTTTTTAGCCAGAAAAGTGCACGATCTCGAACTTTGAATTTTCCAGAAGTATTTGGTATTGAATAGGTAGATGTGTTGTATTTTCCAAAGCTCAGTCAATTCTTTTCTTGTTTCTATACTAGCATATCTTTGAAAGTTTTGCTCAGAATGTATGCAGTAACCTTTATTTCGCAAGTAGAATTTTATAATGCGACATGAAAGACTTTAATAAAGCTGACACCACTAAGAGCGTGTGTAATTGGCTTCATTTTTATGCATTACATTTAACTTTAAACCTAATGGTTCTTAGACCAAACAATTTTAACGAAAACCTCCAAAATGCTGCCATTTTTTTCGCGGTAGAGTCGAGGTATATATATTTTACGTTATGGAACGACATTCCGGTCCGCAGGTGTGTTTGGTTTCGCTAATACCAATGTGGTAGCCAGAGCTCTTGGGGCTTGTGACATGTCTACACCCGCGTAATGCTTTGCATCGCAACTGTTATCTCTACAAGAGCTAGGAGGAACTGAGTAATTGCTTCCTAATGACCTGAAACGCTAGTATTTTACTCACAGTAGGACACTTTGCAGAGGCCTTGATTCTTGTTCTGCACATACCTCGTTATCTTAACAGGATAATTCGCAATTCTAATCTTTTGATCAACTCGCCGTTCCAAACGCGCGTTTGATGTCAGGTTTCTTAAGCTACAAAATTAAGTCAAACTTTGGGAATTGCAGTTTGAAGAGGCATCTGCCAGTGCGTGAAATAAGCGTGCTTCACATTCACTTCGTGCATATTTAATACGTCGGCTTCATAATGACGTGTCTTCTAATCGCTGTTCCCTTGACTACTCGGTGACCACTCGTTTACGTGATACTGCGGATACTCCCATGACGCCGCTGAACACTTACTTAACCAGGCGCACAGAAAATGCACGAAACAAGGCTGCACTAAAAACTGAAGAATTTCTTCAGAATAACCTACATACACATGATGAAAAAAATACTTCGATGGCTGTACATTTGCTCTATTGATAGCGAATAACCACAATGCTGTTCTTTTCTTGACCATCCTGCACATCTCTCTCAGGCTGGGAAGAAAAGCTTCAGTTGTGGGTTCAACTTTGTGTTGTGCCTTTTCTGTGTCCACGCGTTCAGAGGATCCCGCCAGAGTTATGCGCCAGAAATAGCTCAGTTACAACCAGCAGTTCATACGCATAAGCCGGATATGCACTGTGCTTCCTTTCGAATTATGGGTCACGTGATTTCATCCATTAAAAAATGTCATGCGCGGCTTTCGCCTCGACGTCGATCGCTTATTCCAGGTGCCCCAGTTTGAATAAAATTTTCGTCGCTAATGGCGCAGCTGGAAGTGGCTGAAGTTGCCTGTTTTCTTTTGAAGTCTGTACTTCATTATTCCAAATTGCATAACATCTCTGCGTCGACCAATTGACTGCCGAGACGCCGAACTGTGGGCGCTTGCTCTTATCTTCCTTGCCTCTTTCTTTTTTCCTTACGCGAGCATAAATTCCTTGTGCTTCATTCAAGCATGCAAGAGAGGTAACCTTAGACGCTTGGACGTCAGACGAAGGTTTAGCCCGTGAGGTGAATATTGCCGGCGCTTCTTTCCCCTGTCCAGCGCCTGTCTCCATTTTTATCCTCTTTTATATCCAGTTACCCCGTCTTCTTGAGAAGTCCCTAATGAACGTCCGCCTTGAGTTTCGTGCCTCCATTCCATTCGTTACCTTTATCTGTTTTAGATTTGGTTCGTGCTGTTGCAAGACAAGGCGGTTATCGCTGGCTTTGTGCGCCCTACTTTCACATGGGGGCAAAATTAATTAGTCATGCAGAAATTTGGTGCCTTCATAGGTGTTTGTATAGGCGACAAAAGCAAGCTACTTCGACTTCCTTCGACTAGTACGGTGGTTTGACGGCTATAGCAGCCTCATAAGCTACATGTTCACAAATAAGATGGCCAAATTAGATTGAAAACGTGGCGTCAGACGAGTTGCCTTCGTAAAGACTATGACTTGCTGCCTTTCGTTTGATTAGTGTCATGGAATCATACTAGCCAAAGCGATAAAAAATGTTTTTTGTTCACGAACTTGCTATTAGTCTCAACGCATAAGAACGGGTATTGGGGGATTGGAAGGGGGGGGGGGGGGTTGCATTGATAAGGTCAGAATCACGCGATATCAGTTTTGAGTGCAAGAAATAATTGGCTCGTTGATGCGATATCTTTAAACGTTTCTCCACTTCAGGGATGAGGTAGCTACGGTGACCGCTGAATGATGCGAGATACTCCTACAATGAAAAGGCTGCTGCAGCACTAGAATGTTTCGGTGGGCTAGCTGTTTCCGCAGCATCTTGATTGTGTCTTGTGCCGCGCTGTATGCCTCATGCTGCTACAGCATGTTACTTGGCTGCAGCAATGACCAGAGGCAAGACATCTACTGCATATATCTCCTGTAGCGTCTGATGACTGCTCACCGAACGGCGATGATTGAGAACGTTGTCTTAAATGTCAGACAACATATGACACAGGTTGAATGTTGGTCCTCATAGGTCACATATGTTTAATGTTGGTACCCAGGCCTTCGCCCAGGTGAAGCCACCAGGTGAAGGCCGGCCAGGCGTAGAAGGTTGCCAACAACGCGGTGGCCATGTGAGCCACCTGGCACAAAGCAGGCTTCAGGGACGTAGCCTACGTTCTTACGTACTCCCGAAATCAGAAAATGCGCCTAGTAGTGCTACTGAACTAAAATGGCCTACGTACGATAAAAGATCAGCACCACAAGAAGCGCCGCGACTGAAGCTTCTCTTTTGAAATTCCACTCGCGAGATTTATGAAAGCTTCACAGCAAACTAAGCTCCAGCTCGGCTTAGCCAAGATGGCGACCGGAAGCAGCGGACACGGCGTTGCCAGACCAACAAGCAGTTTCGCACATCGTCTATTGCAGGCTCTAAGCGAAGTAGCCGGCACGGACGAAACTCCGAAAACAAGTCGCCCCACATCTATATAGTAGAGAATTTGCCACAAGCGCCGTGGGCGATTACGGGCAAGTAGCTCGCTTTTATTTTGTTCATTCTAGGGCGGTGCCTGTGGGGTGATGGGACTGCTCCATATCCAGCTCTCTCGGGCAAGGATTTTGAGAATTGCAAAATTGTAAGGCACTGTTATGGAAATATTGAAGGTAATGGTCTATTCTTCTGATATGAAGCAAAATATTTCTTTTAAAGTGTTTCCATCGATGGCATCTAACAGTTAAGACTGCCGTAGAAAACCAATGGAGAACGCTTTTGACGATAGCGAAAATGTGAATAGAAAAAAAATACAAGACTGCCGTCGGGTGATCTGCGGATATATTGATTGTTGTAGTGAAATTTTACATTATATGAAAAAACTGCGTTTATAAACTGTTTCCCGCTGATAAATGCTGTTGTCAAGAGTTGCTGGGTATGCATATTCCGCTACATAATTTCCAACACAGTGTTGCAGCAGCTAGATCAGTGGGCGACTGTATGGTGTCAATGCACTGTAAATAACGAAGCTTCCGTGACACCGTCCCTGTCAACAATAAATGAGTTTGGAAACCGCTTTCATTGCAAGATGTTGCCGACATAAAAATCGGGCTGCAATTATTCCCTCACTTTTTCTGCGCCCGTTATAGGCGTGCCTGGGAAGGCAAATACCAGGAAAATGCCGAAAGGAATGCAGTAAAGAAAGAGAATTAGAAGAAGACGAAGGGAGGAATAAGCGCGGCTGCACTCACTGGCTTGCACGATGTGGAAGACGCATGGGCGGCGCTGGTGTCCGGCGCTGCTGTTGGCGCGGCAGTACAGCGTGCCGAAGTCGGCGTCCGTGAGCGGCGTGTAGCGCATCACGCTCGACAGCGTGGCGCGGTCGCCGCTAAAGCCCGAGTGCAGCTCGCGGCTGCCGCCGTCCCCGCCGCCGTCGAAGCTCCACTGGAAGGACACCAGGTCCGGGTGCGCCAGCACCTCGCACACCACCTGCACCTCGTCGCCACGGGAGCCTACGTACACGACGGCCGAGTCCTGCTTGCACACCGGGGCGTCTGCAGTCGGGGGGAGGGAGACAGTGGACGTCAAGAAACTTTTCATTCTAATGTACCGTGATTGTGGGGGCGTTGCTCTGTTGGGTGCAATGTGTCAAGCCTGCGCGTGGGTCACGAGAAAGACCACAGTGAAGGGCTCCGGAATAATTTCCACCGTGTGGGCATCAGGAACCCTGAGGAAAAATCGACGTTGCCCCGTATCGATAGACTACTGCGATTTAATGAAAAATATGTAACTGTCACTGAAAAACAGCTTGCACTTTTTTAGCTTCTGTAAGCTAGTAAGGGTTAAAAAATGAAACACGTGCATCGCCACCACCAGTCGTTTTCGCAAGCTGTCTGCGGGGACGACAAGACCGATTCACATCCGATCTCTGAGGCTAAGCTACACCCCAGTTCATTTCCAAACGGTAATCACGAAGCCCTTTTTGGTCCTGAAGTCAAGGGTATGAATTGAGATGCGCGGGGAAAAGTGTCGTGTTTCTAAATCCATTTTTTTTTTCTCAGCAATGAGTGCATCTTAAGCTGCCGATAAAACATCCACCTAACCAGAGACATCTACACAATCGATTTTCAACAACTGCAAGAAAAAGAAAACTGTACGGAGTTGTTTTCAGTGTCTTTCTTGTGCTATAGCCTACCTGCCAGACCCAGCATGCTGGCTCGGAGGCGAGCGACGCAAAAAAAAAAAAAAAACATGGTGTTCAGTATACAGGGAGTTGAGCGGTCTACAGAAAGCTTTGTGGAGCTGTAGAAATATATTTTTCGCACGAAATGTTGGCTTGACAGAACCTCAGAAATGATAAAAGCAGGTACCGACGGCGTTGGGCTCTGGCTTTTTTTTTTTTCACCGCGTCACTTTTCACCGACGTATTGAAAAAGTGATGCGATAGGGCTCCAAAACGTCACCATCTCCTTTCATTATTCTCGTGCTTCAGGCAAGCGAACGTTTTTCGTAAAGGGCCGTTCTACAGAACGCGCGCTTACAGTGCGGCGGACCTCGACGTGGGCGCATGTCACGCAGGCCATCAACATAAATACGCTTACAAGAATGGCGCCCAGACGCAATGCAAGCGCGGGTCAGCAGCTTTCGCAGTTGATCCACACGCGTACGCGCACCTGAAGCAAGGGCGAGAAGACAGGAGGCGGCTGCACACTGCTGTCCACTGCTCCCCCACGCAAAGTAGAAAACGTTGCTAGCTTTTCCCAAAACAAATCCAGCCGACCGAGTGGAACCAAATATTTTCTTCCCGAGCCGGCGTCGAATGTGTGGACACGATCAGCGGGAAACAGCTTTCCCATGTGCCAAAAGACATCATCGGATGTGCGGCGTTCGCGACCACTGAAGTGCTTCGAATAGTACACTCGGGCATTCGGAACGACCACGAATACAAAAATAACTGAAAACAAGCAAAAAAAAAAAACAGGTGAAGCGTCCGGTTAGCTCGGTTGGTAGAGCGACTGCTCCGGTGAAGCGGTGGTCCCGGGTTCGAACACCGGACCAGGATGAATTTTTCTTTACCTGCGAAGTTACTGAGAAAGCTGTATAGCTTTCCTTTGTAGCCTTGTGGCTGCTCTTGGGTGGATGCCAGTGAGTAATTACTCTGTTATTACAAAACTAGAGAATTTGGCGGGAGAGCGCCTGTACCGTGATAGCATCACTTATGCAGATGCTGTGCTTAATGTATTGTACACTACAGGAGTGCGCACACGTCACTTGTGAAGTCAGCTTCCAAACGACCAGCAGTATTGTTTTTTTTCTGAGCCGCGTTAATGCGCCTCACCAGTCAGAACTCGCGCGCTACACAGAGCGAGTAAGTTCGCTAGTATTCTCACTAGGTAGGTCGTTCTTACAGCGCGTTATTGAGCCGGTGATGATCCAGGTATGTATAGTGCATAAGCCGGCGCATGCGCAAATCAGCAAGTGCCCGCACTTCAAGCTTGAAGCCTCTGGTAGCTCGGGAAAATGTTACATGTGCGAACATTTCACATCGGCGCGATTCCGTCATCAGCGCGATACGACATCTAAATAAAGGAAATTGCGAGTGCAATAAGTATCAAAGAAAAAAAAAATGCGCGACTGATTGCAATGAGCAGATCTGGGTCGACCAGCAGTGCTTGCACATGGTCCCGCCAAACGGTACGCATCAGTCGGCCATCAGATGCGCAGCAAACGACCGGTGAACAAACATGAGAAGGGAGTTTCACAGCAAAGCGATGGCCAGCCAAAATAAAGGAGATAATTAAAATGGGCTTAAGTAGTTTGTGCGTTGGCACTAACAAGTTTTTACTGCTATATCCCCTCTGAGCAGAAAAAAGAAGAGAACAATCTCGTCAGGGTTCTGTTCTGCTTTTTGAAGAGGTGTACACTCATCGACAGTATGCAGTAATCTTATCTTGCACTTTCTGTAAAATTGTCCTTTTCATCTCCTCGCACAGCTTCCGCTCTCGGCGTTCGACCACGTCCCTACGTGGCACTCGCGGTAATACAGGACGTACTACGTCCGACGCTATGGACGAGGGCGGCGCTGGTAAACACTCTGAAGGTTAGGTTACACTACCCGTAAATACCCCCTAAAGCAGAAGTTTGTACAGCCGTCACCGTAGTTCGGTTGGCAGCACACCGGACGTGAAATTCGGAGGCCGTGGCTTCGGATCCTACCGGGGGCATGTGGTTTTTTTCTTCTAATTTATAATCAATTATCTTTAAAAATATAATTACCCTATTAATTTCTTATTGATGAACACCACACATTAAAAAAAGAAACCATCCCTTATGCTCCTTGCTTTCAGTGATTGTTGGCTTCCGTCAAATGTATGACATAATGACACCATCTTTTCCTTTCCCTTGTCTGCTATTTTATATAATGATAGCGCAACAAATTTTCCACTTTTTCGTTAACACCACCATTAGAAGGTAGCACTCTCTTATGCTTTCCTCTGCCTCAGTGATCACTGGCTTCTTTCGTGCGTATATATCTTAACTAACCCCTAATCACCATACCACCGTCTGCCCCGATGCGCGACGCACACACACTATATATATATATATATATATATATATATATATATATATATATATATATATATATATATATATATATATATATATATATATATAAATATATATATATATATATATATAAGTTAAAGGAAATGAGGGGCCCGTTTGACAAATTTATGAAGGGAGCCAACAGTGACCGAAAGCAAGGTGCTAGGGGAACGTTAATATTTTTTTAATGTGTTATGCTTATCAGTGGAATAATAATACTTAGATTAATAAATCGCTTAAAGAAAATTACTTATAAAGCAGCAGAAAAAACAACCATACCGCCGGTGGGATCCGAACCCACGACCTCTGAATATCGCGTCCGGTGCTCTTACCAACTGAGCTACGGCGACGGCTGTCCAATCTGCTGCTCTCGTGGGTATTTATGTCCATTGGGTGTAAGCGAGCCTTGAGAGTGTTCACCAGCGCCACCCTCGACCATAGAGGCCCGTGTGCTGTGCGATGTCAGTGCACGTTAAAGAACCCCAGGTGGTCGAAATTTCCGGAGCCCTTCACTACGTCGTCTCTCATAGCCTGAGTCGCTTTGGGACGTTAAACCCCATAAATCAAACCAACTATATATATATATATATATATATATATATATATATATATATATATATATATATATATATATATATATATATATATATATATATATATATATATGAGAGAGAGAGAGAGAGAGAGAGAGAGAGAGAGAGAGAAGGCTAATCAGAAGAGGCTTCAGTTTATCTACCCTGCTTTGGGGGAGGGTAAAAAGGATGAAAATGAGCAGCCTGCGATTACACTAGGCTAGCCGTTGTCAGTCTACCAGCCGCGTTAATAAAACGCACATAAGTAATAACGCAAGCATTTAATATTTTGCTTCCCTTTCAGAGGAGCTAGTCTTACAGAAGCCGATCCGGAAGAGATCGAGTCGAAAGAGTGAGAGAAGGAGGAATTAGGGACAAGTAATCCAGGAAGTTTGAACAATGACGAAGTATTAAGGTAAAAAAAAAAACGCGAACCCCCGAATGGTAGACGCCGCTTCAGTCATTTAAACAGCACAATAATCGAAGCCTTCTTCGCGGCGTCTAGGGCAAGAAGAAACAAACCCCGAAAGGGAATTAAGCGACGGATCCAGTGACTCGCCCTATATCATTGCACAAGATTGAGAGTCGAGGTGCGTATACTCAGGACCTAAAGCCGAGTTTCTAAAAGATGATCATTCAGCCAGGCTGGCGCCTCTTCCTTCGCCGGTGTCCCCAATGAATGCGGCGAGTCTTGCTAATGTTATTTAACCGCGCCTTTATCAGCCCACGTGAGCGTTCCCTTTGCCGCGCTGATTCCATTGAGGAGCCCTTCGGGATCCAGCCTTTAACGCTCAGACGGCCATGACAACGGCGCATAATACGAAACAACAACAACAACAACAGGCGACGTCAGGGAGTGCCTGCGGACGACAGGAGAGGGCCGCCACACGGCAGAGTGGGCTAAAGGCCAGACAGGCCGAACGATCAAGACTCAGCGACGAGAGCAGGGGGCGAAAAATAAGAGAGGGAGCGAGGGAAAGTGAGCCGCGGATGAAAAGGAGTCGGGGGAGAGCAGGGGGGCGAGTGAACCACCACTCGTTGAGATTAATGAAAGCATATCGTCGGAGCCATCGATTGGCGAACCTCTGCCGCGCTTCGCGAGCAGGCGCCGTCGCCGAGGACCGATTGGACATCGTCCCCCTTATTGGGTCTGCTTTATTTGCTAACGAGCCGATGAAAGACAAAAGCAGACGGTCGACAGCGGGCAGCCGGAAAAACAAAGAAGCACGCGCGCGGCCCACCTCGGCCGCCACCGCCGCCGAGTGTGACCTCGCGGTCCTCTATTTGTTCCGCCCAGCGAGCGAAACAAGGGGCGGCGGGAGGGGGACCCTGCGGCTTCTGGTTATGTTTCCAGGGGCAGCCCTCCTCGCAGCCTTGTTTGCTTTCACCCGGCGCACAACTCTTTATGCAGGGAGAAGGAAGAAACAAACAGGCCCGCCGCCGCCGCCGAGCTTACATCAACGACAGAGACGTTTAAGAAGAAGAGGGGGAAAACACACGAGCAGCAGCGCGGGCGTCGCCGGAGACGGCATCGCCGAAGCTGTGCCCGGGAAATCAATATTACAGCGGCATATCCGTGGGGAATATTTCGATCACGTCGGGCTGTTAAAAAGGCACGGTAGAACAAATACGCAAATGACAACGCCGCGACCGCTAAGTGTGCAGGGAAACGGCAGCTGTTGAAAGAAAAAAAATAAGAGCAATAATAAAGGTTCCCCCCCTCCCCCCGAGGCCGGGACAGGAGAAAGACACAGAGGTCCGAAAGAGAACGCGCGCGCAAAAGAGAAGCAGTAAAAAGTGAAAAAAAAAAAGGTATTTGAAGGGCGTACGGGAGCGAGCGAAGCAGTCAAGAAGCAGCGACAAAAAAAAAAAAAAGACCCGAGTTCAGCGCCTCGCTCTGGGCGAGCAAGCGTGTGTTAGCGCCGCTGAAACTGCGGAAAAACTTCGCCGCGCGCAGAGTGCTACGATGAGGGCCGGGGAACGGAGCGGGCCGTGGTCGCGGCGCGCAGGAAAGTAAATGGCAGGACCGCGCTAGGGAAACGCAGATGCCGCAGCAGCCACGACACCTGAACCACAGTGGGCACGGGTGGGAGCCGCCACCGGGGCAGCAGGGAGCACCGCGTTGTGACACTGCAGCGAGCGAGGCGCATTCTTTTGTATGCTTTACTCTTGAAACGACGTCACTTTTTCGCTTGGTCTTGTTTTTTTTTTTCGCGAAATATGCACTACCTGAGTCGGGTTCTATCAAAAAGAGACTTACTTTTTTCTAGGGCGGTACCGACAGGAGAGAAAGGGCACCCACAGCTATCAATATTTGGTCCGAAAAGAAAGTGTTACTGACAACCGCTAATAAAGTGTCATCCACTATACCGCTGGCATCTGAAGGCCTGGTGACAGTTACCACTGCTTATTTATTCGAAGAATGATGACGTGGAGAATTAGCTTAATTAGTTCAGGGAGGCTCACCTAAGCACCGCAGGATTCACGGCAGGAAATTTAAGATGCCGCAAGGACTTTTTTTTTATTCCCTTGGAGTTCGTGAGGAATAGCTTTGGAAAGTTCGTTGCAGAGAAAGCGCATCTGCTCTTTAAGAGCATCAGGTTCAATATTTATCATGCGGCTGCAGACCGGAGTTACAGTCTGAAGTTAAAAATAAAAAAATTGCCAGTTTACAGAAAAACAGGCACAAATGTAGAAAATCTCAACCTACAAAATGAAGTTGTGCTCCTTATTGAGAACGCAAATTATCTATGCCATTCTACTCCATCTTTTTAACATGCATCGATTACTAACTATACTGATTATTATCGAAATTAAATTCGCATTAAACATTTTTAAACAAGTTCAGTATAATTCTGTTGCCTTTTTTCGGGTATACCTTCTACAAGGAACATAAGTACAATATGCGATACGAAACTTTCACAAAAGAAAAGGTACGCACAAACTATGGCGCACAGAAACTGACATATCAGATCTGTGACTTCCTAAGCAACCACCCTGCTGCACTGACCATGTTCAAGGAAAGCGTTTCAATTCAAGCTCTTAGAACCAATGTTTTTGTGCATTTATTGTCGCTCCAAGACATTAAGTTAGAGCCCTGTACTGTGAGCTATTTCTGCTTCTATTCTTTAATCACTGCTTCCACCCTGCTTTCCCGCCTGAGAACGGTTGTGTAAACTTCGCTGCTTGGTGCATATCTTTGCGTTCAGGTTGTGCGCATTAGCTTCTGTAACTAGGATCTCCTTTCTCTTTTTGACTTTACTATACGCTTATATACCTAGTTCTGTGCCAAATGGGGAGATGGGTGTGACGGGCTGACACTTTTCAGGCATAACTATGCCTTTTTTGCCGGCTGCCTAGGAAACTGTATCATCTTCTGTGAATAAATATTCGATTTGATTTTATTTGATTTGACTTCTCTATATGAGGACTGGTGTGATACACCCCCTTTTCTGAAGTCCCATGGCTTATCACTTTTTCTTTCTGCGCGGTGTAATATTTTCTCGAAATTATTTGGCCGTAAACTGCTAATGCGATTAATTGTTACGCAAATCAATGTTAAATTATTCTTGTGCCAAACTTTATGAGGGACAAGAGCCATCGTTAGGCATTTCGCCTATTGCCCTGGCTCCTCTTTGCGTAGAAAGAAGCAAATGAATCAAATAGCGTTTGTTTAGACAGCGCGCTCCCCCACTACCCCTTCCCCTCTCCCCTTCTGTGTTAAGTTGATGCGAGTGAGTAACTTTTATAAAACCGCGTCAGTTTTCACGAGCGTCAGCGGGCGATGACGGAAAACGCCGAGAACATGCAGCTTCTTTGGGCTACACTGAACCCGCATAAACGTAGGCGCCATGAGACGAGGACAGTGCGCTGAGTCAGTGCGCCGGGACCGTCTACGCAGCCGATTTGGGCAATATCCCCCCCCCCCCCCCCCCAAGCAAGATGAGCGCCACGTGACACTTCACCAAGAGCGAAGAAGTAGTTCGGAATATTCCATCGCATATAAAACTTTACCCGGCCAGAATGCCACACCTGACGGGGCACGGACTTCAAAGGACTTCAAAGACGCCGAAGGGATGCCGATGTACCAGCGTCAGCGAAGCGAGTGCACTCGTCTGCCGGATACTTTCGAAGGGTAAAGTGCGAAGCGGCCTGATTTCGGCTCTTCTCGGAAAAAAAAAAATGGTCTCGAGCTCCACGGCCGGAATGCACGAAGAAATGAGGTGAGGGCCACTACGAAGTTAAAGGGAGCCGGTGCTCTACTGGGAGTGTAGCGCGTAGCGGTCGAGATGAAAACTGCGCTCAGCAACGCAGGGAGAGGCACCCACAGAGCAGTTTTCGTCATGTTGTCGAATCGCCCACTAGCTCGAGAGTAGTACGCACTGGCGCCGTCGTTGTAATGCGCTCTAATGCGCGGCGGCCTAATCCATTCATGCCATCGCTTTGGTATTTTTGCTGGGAGCTGGAATTCTTTCCTCAACTGGGCGAATTTAGGTGCAGAAAGGGGACGGTTGATTTGGCTGTAAATTAAAGCGGGACCGCTTTTGTGACACGCTGTTAAGTCGAACCAAACGAAGTGGCATTATGAAACAGACGAGTGCGAAAAGGGGACTGTGCAACACGCGTCTATAGTGACGAGTGACGAACTTCCAGCGTGCTTTTTGCTTTGTATTATATTTAAAAGCGTCACTTTGACTCAGTAGCAACGTTTGATAGTGTGCACAAGAGGCAATTTTAACAAATTAAATACATTCTTCACTTGGTTCCACTAAGGATATTTTTTTTTTGTCGTCCGAACGGACGCAAAAACCTACTTTTTTTTTTGTGCGTGTTGCACACCCAGTGATAGGGCTGGCTAATTTTTCTACTTCCTCGAAGTTGAGCGCATAACTCATACTCATAATGAGAGCAAGTTTTTTTAGTCTCCAGCCATCACAGAATGAGCTGTCCTCTGCCTATTTATTACGTTACCTGCCATTTGGGGCTAACTAAAATTCCTGATAATCGATGCCGCTCAGGTCCATGCCGCGCAATGTGCGCCTGGCATATAGTGGTGCACGTCTTATTTCTAGTTTTGTTTTTCTTTCAAGTCAGCGAAGAAGAAATCTCATTGGCCATGCTAAGCTAATATCTGCGCAAAGTGACGAGTGAGCATTTTTTTTTTTTTGGCAGATGCAGTTTTTACACTTGTGCTTTACACGCTTTTGACGAGGTGCTACAGTGCCACGTTCGGAGCAATAGAAAGTGTAGACGAGCCGGGTGCTAGCAGAATGTACGAAGGCGACTGCCTTTACATTACGTCAGCGCTTGCCTGCAAATGACCTCGTTAGGTCGACAGACAGGCGTATGCCTTGTTCTTTTTTGTGCCGTTCGGTTTCTGGCGCTCTCATATAATTTTTTTGAGGGAGTATGCAGTGAAAGGGGCTTTATTCTGTTCGCCCGAAATCAAGCGGTCAGAAAAACTGATATCAAGAATATTCACCAGTGGGCGCGATCGCTTTGCATATCGGCCTGGTGCTTCATAGAGGAACGCGTAGCATGCACTGACGAGTATATATGTAAGCAGCGCCAACAGCAACAATGACAGCCTTCTCCCTTTCGCATGCGCGCAAACTGCTGTCGACCAAGAGGCACACTGCAAACATTTCCCTAGAGAGATGCTGCTATACTTGCTCCTCGGTGTCCTTCAGAAAGTGTCGCACACCATGAACACTAAAAACATTGCAGCTTGGTTCGCAGAAGCAGCCAAACAAGTTTTTTTTTTCATCAGGTGTAGTTCTGCGCATAGTATCGTGAGCCAATGTTTGGAAAGAGCTGGACCGGTGGCCGAAGCGCATGGAAGCGCTATCGTACGGCGCGACACAGCGTCTGGGCTCGGTCGGTGCGCAAGTTCGTCTGTTTTTATCTGCCGGTCGGATCGTTCGCTCCCTTCGAACCGACGCGCCAATGATCTGCAGAAGAGGTGCGAGGTGTGGTGGTGGTAGTGGTTTTATTAAAAATAATAGTAAAAAGGAAGGAAAAGATTTTTGCTAGCCCCGGCATCTGCCATCGATACAGAAGCACCTGAGCTGGGGCAGCTGAAATAAAGGATAGCAGGCAGAATGGAGAAATGAAATGAAAGAGGTGAGGGGACAGGAAGAGAGGATAGGGGAAGAAGTAATATGTACAAACTATTTACACAATAAGAAATGTGTCCAGGTTGTGCGCGTGATTAGTTCATTTTAGAGGAATTAAATCACACACGCGCACAGCACTGTGTTGGTTACAACTGGAGTGGGGCGTTCAGTTATTAATCGTTCAAGGTAGCACTCGCGGAGCGTTCGGTCACTGCGTGTAACTACCTGACGGAGAATAGATGCTGCTAGCTTGTCGGTGAAGGTGCAATACTTTTGGCAGTGCTTCCACCAGGCGAGCTGTGCGCACATTCGGCTGAGTGCGTCTCGCTTATGTGCGATGTTAGTGCACGTCAAAGTTCCCCAGGTGGCCGAAACCATTCCGCAGCCCTCCACCACGGCACCCCCCCCCTTCACTTCCTCAAATATTCCCCCACGGCGTGGTTGAGGTGTCCGCCGAGTAATGTGAGACAGCCACTGCGTCACTTCCTTTCCTCAAAAACCAATTTTCATTAATAATAATTGGATCCTGGGGGAAAGGAAATGGCGCAGCATCCGTCTCACACATCGTTGGACACCCGAACCGCGCCGCAAGGGAAGGGACAAAGGAGGGAGTGAAAGAAGAAAGGAAGAGAGAGGTGCCGCAGTGGAGGGCCCCGGAACAACCTCGACCACCCGGGGATCCCCAACGCGCACAGACATCGCACAGCACACGGGCGCCCCAGCGCCTCTCCTCCACAAAAACGCAGCCGCCGCGGTCGGGCCCGAACCCGGGAACTCCGGATCAGCAGTCGAGCGCCCCAACCACCGAGCCACCGCAGTGGGTGAATTTTCATTAATTTTCATTTTTGTGTCGCTTATGTTAGGTGTTTCGACCGTGCTCGCGTTTTTCGCTGAGCATTTTTGGCGAATGACGCGGTACTATTACTGCGGCAAAGCGTTGCGAGCCGCTCTCGTTGGGCAGTTTGGCGAGGCGATCGTCACACGTGTGTTCCGCCGAGCATTCGCATGCTTTCTCGGTGCGAACGAACTAGCCGGTCAGTAGATAGGAACAGAAGCGCTTGCGCTACACACCAGGGTCGCACCATTCGACAAACTTCCACACATATCGGCCACTGGCTCTGCAGTCTCCATACTTTTTGCTCGCGACATTTCCTGGCAGCCGGAGGGCTCAGCGATCATGGCTCTTATTTTGGGACTTACTACCTCGAGTCAAGGTGAGTTCTTCCTTCAAAGGTGAGTTGAAGCTGTAACGCGCAGGCCTGCGCCTCTATCGGCCATGTCTTTCGTGTGTAGCCCTGTAGCGCAGGAAGCCGACAAACAGCACCTCACACAGCCGTACTCTTAAATGCCCCCAGCGCAATTTATTACTTTCCCGCAAGAAACATTAGCCGGCGGAAAAGCACCGTTCCCACATGCTCCAACCAGAATCGCTCTTCTCACCATGGGTGGCACATGAAACATCCTGTGTTAACATAGTCGCAGCAAGAGAAAGCTGGCGCCAACGTTTGGTACTTTAATAATAATGATGCGCCCTAATACTGATCGGTTTGCAAGCTAATTTTATTTAGTTCTATGGCTGGCCCAGGATCCAAACCTCCTGCTGCAACCATGCATCTGTAGCTCGGCAAGACTTCTTGTGACTAAGACTTACGTGCGCTAAGCGAGGTGGAGAGAAGCTTTAATGTGAGAAAAGGTAGATTGGTTGAGCAGAGGAACCAAGCTCTCGTCTGCCTAAGAATAAGGAAAAAGAAAAGTGCTCGCTTATACAGCGCTAAAGACGACAGGTTGCCGTCATGCTTTTCATGTCGGTGATGTTCTTAGGCGCCGTCATCTATGGCGTGCTCGGTGCTTGTTCTGAAGTATGAAGTGTTTCTAGCTCCCATACGTGGAAGTCTAAGTCGACCATCGACCCGAAGTCGCGGCCATGTGGACGCCCAAACTGAAGCCGAGATCAAAACGAATTTACGTCCTAAGAGCCTTTATACCAGAAAAACAAAACAAAAAAGGCCTTTATTCCCAGCAATATTAGAACCCACTCCGGCGCACAGCTAGCAATGCGGATGACTGACACCTTAACTCACTTAACTATCACTTTATTTTTATTCTTTAGTGCATGACAAAACTACTGAAGAAAAACAAACAAACATACTTGTGCCTCAAATCACCGGGCTGCATAATACTAGCCTGCCACACCGCCCAAGCGGACTTCTATTCTCGAACGGTTACGGGTGAAGAAACATGGGTTCGCCAACATGATGCAGAGTTTTAGCAAGAGCCCATGAAATGAAGGCAGCACAAGGGTCAGATGACTCCAAAGGAAGTTCATGTAAAAATGCCAGCGGGAAAGATTGTGGCTAGAGATACTTAGGATACAGGGAGAGTTTTAAAGCGAAAAGCTTCACTACGCTAGGTGACGCAGTCGTAGCGTAGGCCAGAGAATGACCTTGAACGACCTTCAGCCTAACCACGTTAGCCGTGTATGACCATATGTGGTACAGTTATGGTGTCGAATCCTTGATCCCTGACCTTGACCCATGACCTTTAGTTGACCTTTGACCTCTGGCCTCTGATCTTTGTCCTCTGGCCTTGAGTTGACATTTGACCTTTGACATTGGGTGACTTTTGGGTTGACCTTTGACCCTGAGAACATCCGATGGGGTGATGTGAAGCCACGTGATGACATCCGGTGGGGGTGTCGTAAGACCATGTGATACCACGTTATAGCCACGTGGTCGTGTGGGTATATATAGAACGGCTGTCGCGAGCGTGTAGCGGAGTTGCCATGGACGAGCCTCAGCCGCTTAGCAAGCGTCCTTGCTTTTCGCTGAATTCCAGGGCTAGCCAAGTTAAGCCATTGTCAATTTTTATTACTTAAATTTATGCCACACAAGACGATAGCTGGAGTTACGTGCTTCAGTCAAAGTGAAACGCCATGAAAAGTTATCGGCAACTGTGCTGTTGCTTGACGACAACGCGCCAAATCCCAACTGTCGCAGATCTCAAGCTGCTATCTGCGAATGCAGCTTCGTGGAGCTTAACCATTCAGCCTGTACTTCAGACCTGGGTCTCAGTGATTACTTTTTCTTTCTTAAGCTGAATACATTTCTGCGTAGGCAGCAGTTTCCTGATGATAATGCAGTAAAAGCATAACAGAAGGAAGTCTACTTATGGTGTGAGGGCCACGATAGGAGGCGAAGTGGATTTAGAATGTTCACATTCGGAAGAGGGATTACGCTGATAAGGAGGAAGTTAAAATTTCTCCGAAAATTTTGTTTTCATATTATTCAGGTAGACAACCTCTGAACGCCTATCGCGTTATCCTGGTCAAGAACTAACGATTGTATACACTGTGAAGCCACTTGATGAATGCATTCACTCTTTCGGAGAGCGTATGCAGTAGGAAAAAAAAACAGGAACAGAATTTTTGTTTTCTCACTGTTAGTGTTACAAGGTGCTGATTGTTCCCTTAACGTCGATGCAATTTTTTCCCAATTTGCTTTCGCCTGCATCGTCTCCATCCCAGAACGAGAGACATTCAAGTATGCGCTTCTTCGTCACCTATGTTAATCAATCTCGTTATTGAATTTGATTTCGCATAATTACTTACCACTTCTATCTGTAACACCTCAACGGTCTTGATAGTAACAAAATATTAAATAAATAAATAAATAAATACGTAAATAAATCATAATGCTGAGAGGCCTGAAATAACTCAGTCGTTCCAGATGTCAAGCCGTTTCTGACAGGTTTCAAGTTAGACCCCCCTGCCCTATTTGTGATGCCACAGGATTAGCCTCAGGATTATTTGCAGTTATAGTGAAAAGGTTGTACTAGGCAATGAAATCTCACTCAGTGATTGTGACAAAGTGCATCATCATCATCAGCCTGACTACACCCACTGCAGGGCAAAGGCCTCTCCCATGTCTCTCCAATTAACCCTGAACTTTGCCAGCTGCGCCCACCCTATGCCTGCAAGCTTCCTAATCTCATCCGCCCGCCTAACCTTCTGCCGCCCCCTGCTACACTTTCTCTTGGAATCCACTCCGTTACCCTTAAGGACCAGGGTTATCTTGCCTTCGCATTACATGCCCTGCCCAAGCCCATTTCTTCCTCTTGATTTCGACTAGGATGTCATTAACCCGCGTTTGTTCCCTCACCCACTCTGACCGCTTCCGGTATCTTAACGTTACACCTATCATTTTTCTTTCCATGGCTCGCTGCGTTGTCCTTAACTTAAGCTGAACTCTTTTCGTTACCCTCCACGTTTCTGCCCCGTAGGTGAGTGCCGGTAAGATGCAGCTGTCGTACACTTTTCTCTTGAGGGCAATTGGTAAACTGCCATTCATGATCTGAAAAAACCTGTCATATGCGCTCCACACCATTCTTATCCTTCTAGTTATTTCGCTCTCATGATCCGAATAAGCTATCATCATCTGCCCTAAGTAGAATTTACCACTTCCAGGCCCTCGCTGCCAATTGTGGACTGCTGTTCCTTTGCTAGACTGTTGAATATTACTTTGGTTTTTCTGCATGTTAATTTTTAGACCCACCGTTCTGCTCTGCCTGTCTAACTAATTGATCATGGTTTGCAGTTCACGTCCTGAGTGACTCAGCAATCCATTGTCATCAGCGAATCGCATATTACTTAGATGTTCTCCATTTACTCTTATTTCTAACTGTTCCCAATTCACGCCTCGGAATACCTCCTGTAAACATGCGGTGAACAGCATTGGCGAGATCGTGTCTCCTTGCCTGGCGCCCTTCCTTATTGGAATTTTATTGCTGACTTTATGGAGGGCTATGATAGCTGTGCAGTTGCTATATATATCTTCCAGTATTTTGACATAAGGCACTACTACACCGTGATTACGCAATGCCTATATGACTGCTGAAGTTTCCACTGAGTCGAATGCTTTCTCGTAATCAGTGAAGGCTATATATAGAGCTTGGCTATATTCTGCGCAGATGAGGGCTATATATAGAGCGTGGCTATATTCTGCGCATTTCTCTATCACCGATTGATAGTGTGAATATGATCTATTGCGGAATATCCTTTACGAAAGCATGCCTGATCATTTGGTTGATTAAAGTCTAAGGTTTCCCTGATTCTATTAGCGATTACCTTAGTAAATACCTTGTAGGCAACAGATAGTAAGCTGATCGGTCTGTAATTTTTAAAGTCCTTGGCATCTCCCTTCTTATGAATTAAGATAATGTTTGCATTATTCTAAGCTTCTGGTACGGTCCAGGTCATAAGGCATTGCGTATACAGGGTGGCTAGTTTTTCTTGCACAATCTCCCTTCCATCCTTTAACAGATCTGCTGTTACCTGATCCTCCCCAGCTGGTTTTCCCCTTTCCATTGCTCTTAAGGCTTTCTTTACTTCCTCTTTCGTTGCTGGCGGGATGATGCATTGCTCTGCGCTACTGTCTCTCTCATTAACGCTATGATTACATTGGCTACTGTACAGATTTGTGTAGAACTATTCGGCTAATTTAACTATCTTATTCATATTGCTAATGACATTGTCCTCCTTGTCTCTTAGCGCATACGTCTCGTTATTACCTATGCCTAGTTTCCTCTTCACCGCTTTTAGGCTAACTCCGTTCTTTAGAGCAGGCTCGATTATCTCCATATTAAACTTTGTCATGTCGGCCATATGCGCTTATTTATTAATTTCGATATCTTTGTCAGTTCTATTCGGTGGGTAGGGTTAGACGCTCTCATGCTTTGACGTTTCTTAATCAGATCTTTCGTCACCTGAGAAAGCTTTCCGCTATTCTTTCGAACTGTCCTACCACCTACTTCTACTGCGCACTCCCTAATGATGGCTGTCAGATTATCGTTCATTCTATGAACATCAAGATCGTGTCCCTCAGTTAAAGCCGAATATCTGTTTTGCAGCGATATCCTGAATTCCTGTACTTTCCCTCTTACTGCTAACTCGTTAACGGACTTTCTCTTTGCTAGCTTCTTCCGTTGCCTCTTCAGGTCTAAGCTAATTCGAGACCCTACCATTCTGTGGTCGCTACTGCGTACCATTCCGAGGACGGCCACATCCTGAATGATGCCAGGTTTAGCGCATAGTATGAACTCAATTTCATTTTTAGTCTCAGCATTGGGGCTCTTCCAGGTCCACTTCCTGTTCTGTCGTTTGCGGAAGAAGGTATTCATGATCCGTAAATGATTTCTGTGTGCGAATTCTACTAATAACACTCCCCTGCTATTTCTAGAACCTATCCCATAGTCGCCTGCCGCGTGGTCGCCTACCACCTGGTCGCCAGCCTGCTTCTTGCCCACCTTCGCATTGAAGTCGCCCATCAGCACAGTGTACTGTGATTTTACTTTATTCATTGCAGATTCCACGTCTTCATAGAAACTTTCAGCGGTGTGGTCATAATGGCTGGATGTAGGCGCGTAGGCCTGCACCACCTTCAGCTTGTACCTCTTATTGAGCCTAATTGCGATAGCTGCCACCCTTTCGTTAATACTATAGAGCTCCTCTACGTTGCCACCTATATCCTGATTGACGAGGAATCCGACACCTAATTCTCGTCTATCCGCTAATCCGCGATAACACAGTATGTGCCCGTCCTTTCGTACTGTAAACGCCTCACCTGTGCTCTTAACTTCAGTAAGCCCTATGCCATCCCATTTGATTCCCGCTAGTTCTTCGAACAGCACTGCTAGGCTAGCTTCACTAGCTAAAGTTCTAGCGTTAAACGTTGCCAGGTTCAGATTCCAATGGCGTCCTGTCCGGAGCCAGAAATTCTTAGCATCCTCCGCTGCGTCACAGGTCTGACCGCCCCCTTGGTGAGTTGCTCCGCAGCCGCTGGGGACTGAGGACCGAGGGTTAATTGGTTTGTTCATGGAAGGTTGTGGCCAAGTACTACACCAGGGTGGCCAAATCCTGTTCTGGTGAGGGAGTGCATTGTCGGTTCTGGTCACCGAGATCAGGCCGCAGCCCAGGCCTGGTTATGCAGTTCCATCGACACGCGGATTTTTTTTCCAACCCGGTGGAGAATTGCGTGGCACCAGGATTCGAGCCCCGGTCCTCTTGCACGCGAGGTGGATGTTCTACCTCTACGCCATCGCTGCACCCTGACAAAGTGCAATGCTGACCAATGATTGTTGTCTTCGAGGTCAGTGCCTGATGCTTTGAGATATCTCCATAGTCAAGGTATTTAGATGGAAAGTAAGCACCAGACTAGTGATAGAAGGCTGTAAGCTGGAGAACTGAAACATTGAGCTCGTTCCGAGTACGCTTCGACAAGCGCCGTCTCATCCACGGACACTGCGCCGCCCCCCTCCCCCTTTACTCTGCTGGAGTTGAACCCTCTTGAGCCTTTGCACCAGGTGCAGACCGCATCTCCCCGCACCTCTTAGTGACGCCAGTATAAATTTGACTGCCCTATTAAGTGTGCAGAGGGCACAAAACAATGTTATGCTTGGTTACAATGCAATGCATATGTGCGAAAAAATGCTATGTGTGAATAAATAAATGCGCCCTTTTACCAGGCTAAGCGCTTCGGTTTGCTATGTTGTGAGTACTAGCTTCTGCTTGAGTACTTCCTGTCGCAGTTTAAACACCGTTAATGAGAAGCGATTTTTTTTTGCTTTTACGGAGAGATTTAATGTAGGATGTCATGGTGGCAGTAGTAAAACTGTTTACGTGTTTACTGCTGACTATTAGCTTTTATACTAATAACTGGGCAAATGGACCCTTCTTGACAGCCAGAAAAAAAAATCCAACGACGATCTCCGCGTGCTAAAAATCACGTCTTCAAACTGTGTAAGATCCTACCCCAGAATAGGAGATTTAGAAAGAGAGAGAAAGCAAAACGACGGCAAGCTTTCAACTGGTAAAGTCGTATTCTACGTTCATCAAGGGTTTTGGCAGTGGACAACAAAACCGGCACACGTAAAATACAAAAACAGAAGAAGAGATGGAGAAGAACTGAGAAGAATCAAGTCCGTCGAAAATTTTGCAGGTCTCTAGTGGAAGTTGAAGCGTAGCATCAATACGGATCAAAACAACAGAAACGACACGACCGCCATGGCCGGCTGGAATGGAGGCGGGGAAAAAAAAGGGTATACATTCCGCTCTGTCTGCTTCAAGAGTGCCGAAGCTGCGGAAGTCCTGATTGCGCGTGTTACAGGTGGGGAAACCAGTGCACCGGCAATGTGTATTGTTGAGCAAACTGGCAAGCGGTCGGAGCTTTTTCCCATCTCTATCTTTTCTGCGCACACACAGCGAGAGGCGATGCAAAACGAAACTCACCGCCCGACGGTTCCCGAAACGCACCGCACGGGGGAGGTCAAAGTGCGGCGAGCCCGTGCGTCAGCAGAAATGAAAGCGGGTTGCTCTGCAGATTTACCGCGCTGGCGGCGCGCGCATTCACAAGTGCACTGAACCGGAAACAAGTGTGTAGCCCCGAGAGGGAGAGGTAGGGAAAAGAAAAGCAAAGCACGGCGGGAACTTAAACCTTGTCGCCACTGCCACGTTGTCGGGGAAGGAGTTGCCCTCGTTTTTATTTTCATAGGCAGGCAAAAATTTTTACCGCTGTTCCGATCTCGCAATAAAGACCATAAACCGAGAAACTGGGAAAGAGCCCACCGGAACTTTCACCGTTACACCACCAGCGAGTCTTAGCGGTCCGGGTTCCTTGCTGCCAAATACAGCCGCGCCCGCGAAACGCCGCAAAATAAAAGGTGTATTGAGCAGAGAGGGAGAGGGAAAAAAAACGGAGTGCAAGAAAGCGAAAGTGTTCGGCTGTGCGAAGTGTGTACGGACGGGAGACATGGTCGACTCGGTTTACGGCGTTAAGAACGCAGTTTTAAACAAGTGCCGGCGCAGGAGGGGGGGGGGGGGAAGGATGAAAAGCCGGAAGCCTCTGCCTGCGCGGCCGGCTGTGTTCACTTCAAAGCGCATATTTTCAAGAAGAAATTTTTGGTTTTCCCTTCTATTCAAAGCTGTTCGGGCGTCGCGTTCTCGATCGAAACAATAGTCCACGGAGCGTTGGCTTTTATGTCGGCGCAGCGAGCTAGCCTGGTCGAATTTTCGCTCAGCCGTCACAGGAGAGAGTCCCCCGAGTGTGATGAATTTTTATTGCTGCCAAGTCAACACGAAAGAGAAAATAATGATAATAAAAACAACGTCGTCAAGCGCGTTGTTTGCAGCATATCAAAAATAAAAGTGACGGGAGCGTACGGGGTAAAGGTACAAACCGAAATTTTTTTCTCGGCGCATAAGAGTAAAACAGTGGTTGGTGGCGCGAACTGGCATCTCCGGAGCTACAACAATCTAGGACACTCGCCTGACGATTCAACATCATCTCGACGCCCTTCCACGAGTGGAACACCATTTAGCTTTGCAAAGAGCGCTGGAACTGCCGCGAAGACGCCGAAGGAAACTTTTCTAATGAGACGAGCGCCGACTTGCTTAAAATTTGTGCCCTTACTTGAGCCCTCGGCCCCGGTGAAGCTGCGAGCATAGAAATTTGAAGTCGCTCATGAGAAACGCGAAAGCTTGTTCACGGTTCGTCCGTGCCTCGGATGAAGGCATCGGAAGCGCCGTTATAGCAGAGGGCCTATCTCTTTTTTTTTACTGAATTTACTGGCTTGCTCGAACAGCCTCTCAAGCTTGTCCTTGCTAGATGGAAACAGAAACAAGAACCTGTCATTAGCATTTGGCTTTCTCTGAATTCTGTGCAGCACCGAGCGTCAAAATTGACTGCAATACGTTTCCTCTTGCCTGCTAAGCAACGAGTTCAAGCTTTTAATTGCCCCAGTTTCCATTTATATTCTTTTCTTACCTCAACCCTTAACAGAGACAAAAGCTTTAGAAGAATTAGTTTGTGGCAGTGCACTCTTCTCCCTGCCTCGTAGTCGGGAGACGAGACTGAATTGCGGGGTTTATTCCAAAGACAAGACTTTCAATATAAGGCTGGCGCGACTGCATCAACATTATTCCCGCCATAGTACAGCGGCAAGCTGGGCTAATTGGTGGATGTTCATCTTCTAAATTGGGTTACTGCGCTAAAAAAAAAACACTGACAACAGAAGGAGTGTAGAGGACGCGCGCAGACTCGCAACTCAATTTTATTGCATTAAAGATGATATATATGCACTGAGCGAAGTAAGTGGTAGGGTTTTAACATAGCTAAGCCGAATAGACGTGCGAAAGCACGTGTTTTTCCTGGTTGACTCATGATTTTGCTTTGCTAGGTCCTCCAGACGTCGGGAGACGATATTAGTTCTATAGTAGTATCAGTTGATGAAGACGACGACGTACAATGCACAGGGCGAGAGTATATTTACTTGAGGAGAAGAAGAAGAAGAGAGTATATTGCAGTTTAACGCCAGCTGTGATCGGCGGCGGCGACAGCATAGGGCTCTCGTGCATAGGCCAGCAGAGCTGAGCTGTTCGCGCCACCGCGGGTTCCAAACCCAGTCGAGACAATGTTTATTTAATTTATTTATTTACTTTATTTAGGCTCACAAAGTCAACTCAAGGTCAGGCTTCAGCGGTGAACCGGCTTTTGCACCTCTGGCCGTGAAGTAGAACTTTCTCTCTGCAAACCACATGCTTAGAGGCTATCCAAAATCGCTGCCGTCACACGTTCGCGTATAGAAACCGCACCGCACAATCGGTAAGTGCAGCCGGTGGGTCGCTAATACGTACACGTGCTTTTTTCTGTATAATCCATCCGAGATCCATCAGCGCGTCCTATTAGGTTTCTCTTCCGGACGCTCAAAACAGTAAAGAATGGCATTGCTCCGCCCAGCATTGGTGGTGCCCTAATGAAATATTGAGTCCATGAAGTGGAGGAGAGTGTTTATCAAGTGATTAGATTGAATACAGCTGACTACCCGAGCTCCGTGGCTGCAGAGAAATTTACTAAGGTGAAATGTTGGTGCAACTTCCTCTCTGCAAACCAACGCCTGCAGCAAATTCGCTGCGAACTGCTGGAAGCACCTGAATTGAATATAATTTGTTGAGTTTGTGGTGCCTCAAGTCATACAACGATTGGTATATACCTGAGCTATTGTCAGGTTGACAGTTGTTTACGCATGCGTAAAAAAACGCATTCCCAATGCACTGCGGGGGGAGAAGCGCGTCCTCATCTCGAAAAAGCAGTCAGGAGGCTGATTTTCGGCTGGTCTGCCATTTTTATTTGCATTAAACTGTAAGGAGAAGCTGATGCCTGGAAATGGCACCGACTAGACGTTTTCTCAGAGGGAAAAATTACATGATAACTAACAACATAATACACAACGCCGCTACAGCACACCTTACGCACTACAGTTCACAGCACAACTTCCTCAGTAACACAACTCCCCAGTAATAAACCGCAGAAAATAATAAAAGGAAACACAACCAATCACAGTTGTCTAAGACGATTAAAAAATGTACACGACCAGCACCATAGCCTATGCACTTTAACAGCTGTTAACATGTAAAACAAGCACAATAAAGGTAACACTGTCTTCAATGCGATATTAACTTAGGGCGCATGAATGACTCGAGTATATATCGGTCACCAGAGATTTTGGTAGCTTGAACAACTATTCTTCAGCACAATAACTGCTGGTTTTTGTAGTACACACGTCGGCCATGAACCTAGTTGTTTTTAAAGGCTTCTATCAAATGGTGTTAATCGCTAATTAACCGTCTCCTATAAAACTACTGTGTTGTGGGCATTCCAAACGTGATATGCTTCATCATCGCCTAGGCCGAACACACGTCGTGGGCTGTCTAGCTAGCGAGTTCTTTGAAGAAAAGTTCTTTTTGTAGGCGGTTATCAACCGCAAACGGTGAATCAGCTTTCCGACTTATGGTTGGGGATAAATGAATGCCAAACCGAATCAGTGGATAAGTGGAACATGCGTAAGCATTTATATGACTGTGGCTGAACTACACACTTTTATACACACGAACGATTGGAAGGCCGTAAATGGTGGTACTGTTATGAGCGTGCCGCTGTTTCAGCCTGGGTGTTTCTAGGAATAGGGGTCCAGGTATTCATTGAAAGAGAACAGTATGTTGTTCATTAGTAGCCACGGTAAATTATTAATGTGTTACCTGCACCAAGGCAGTATTCCACGATTCTGAGCTAGCATTGTCGAGATATTTATAGCGACCAGCGAGTCGCTGAAGAATACCGACTTCCGTGGACCATGTACTGATGATGTGAATCATAGAGCCAACAAGATAGTACAAATCTCAGCATTCGTGATGTTGTTGTCTCGACCAATTTAAATGCAGTTCACTCCTTCAATTTTAAAATCACAGATGTGAATGTAGAGAAATTTTCTACACTAGGGCCACCACTATACACAAAAACGGGTCCGCTGTACCCCATACATATCTCGTATAGTTCAAACTGCTGAGTGGCAAGTATGATCGTATCGTGCGGTCTAATCATTCCTTCGACAGGCAATTTGATCTCAGTGATCACCAGAAGGCAAGGAGTATGCACAGTTCCCCCTTTTCAAAGCTCTTGACTGGGCAGATGTTGACGGTGCTTTGAAACGTGTTTGTATGTACATGGCTTCCATCACGTTTTTGCAGCGCAGAAACCAATGTCTACTCATCATGCTGGGTCCAAAGACGGAAAATGTACCGCCAAGGCTCAGTTGCTCGCAATGCTTGAAAGGGATGCTGCCATGCTTCGGCAATAACCATACAGCTCGAAGTCGCTTGTAGAACACTAAACATACGCTAAGGTCTCTTGCCCGAAGTTTCGTTGCCTCGTAGTCTCGCAGTCTTTAAGTTTATCCGTGCTTTCCAAGGCAACCGACACGCCATGCAGAATCGATATATAACACGCTGGTTTTTTTTTAAATGAGCGCATTCTGAATTTTAGACAGAGAAAGCGTCGGCCCACCCCACGATTGCTGGCGTCATCCTTGCTTTAAAGCTGTGCAAATCCAGCTGCTTCTGCGTTACTTTCGGCCGATGAGCTTTACGAGCTGCTTATGTAAAGTGATGGAGTTGATTATTGACGGCCGGCTTCAGTGGTGGTGTAATGAGGGAGGAGTGTTTTTGAAATTGATGACGGTCTTTCGCAGGCGCCGATGCGTAATGAAGATGATTATAAACATTGTGACGTGTTCAGTACGATCATAGCCGCGGGAGCATCATAGCTGCAACATTTCTTTTTACACATTAAGCGGTCATTCGATACCGTCAGCCCATATCCATTTCCTACGCAATTTACTGAAACCTGGCGAGAGTGGAAGACCGCTACGTTGGATTTCTAAGAGAGAGGAAAATATTTCGACGAGTGACGGAAAACCGCAGGGCGGGACATCATGCATGAAGTGCGACAGGACAGCGTGCTGAGCTATTTTCTATTTTAGCTGCGTAATGGCGAATTTGCACAGAAAGCTCCCACCTGGTTTTAAATACTCGGTTCACGCTGATAATGTTCGCATTTGGGCTTCTTTTTAAGCGGCGAGTCTGATCCAGACGACCGTTGACAAAGGCCTGCCACTTTTCGTTTTTTTGAAGCGAATGAGGGGTGATGCTGTCACACGCAGCAAAAAAAAAATCATGACAACGTGCACGCTAGTTACGTAACTCCCTAAATTAAGCAATGGCAATGACTCGTCGCACAGCACCGCCATCCGTCGCTCGCCCTTGCCGCTTCCGCGCATGCTCCATGGCGCGCTCTCCGGGACGCGCGCGACAACCGCTTCCTCTCCATCCATGCCGAAGGGCAGAATTGGCGAAAGCCCTGCGTCGTGCACTCACTCCGAAGTTCTCCTCGATTTGGCTGCACTTTCTGAACTGGTTCACAAAAGTGCCGTGTCAGTGCAGCGCCAGTTCTTGCGTTTCGAGTGTAGCGTGACACTAGTGCTGTCGGTGCCGCGGCCAAATCGAGTGCAAAAGTGCAGAAACCTTCGTCTGCTGCGGCCGTGTGCTGGTGTTTGTCGCGTGGCTTCACACATGCACGAAATTGAGCTAGCTGTATTGAACGCTGTGCATTTGCTCGAAGTGGCACATTTCGTGGAGCGGCTACGAAGTTCGTTACTTCCAAAAGCTATAAATTTGATGCCGCCCTTTCTTTTCCACTGTGTAAAGTGGCGCAGGTCGACCGTGACAGAGTCAACGGGTACTTTGAAGAGGCAACAAACTTTGAATACAAGAGGTGATTCAGACTTCCGCTCGAGACGAACTTTCAGTTCTATCCAAAAAAAAGTGACTGCGGTTGTCCGCCAATTGCAGAACGAAAAAGTTGCCTGATATATTGGGCTTACTTGAACTCTACAGCTCGCGTTCACTGTCGGCAGACGGTGGCGGCGGAGCGACTGTCGGAGACTGACTGGCAGGCGAAGGCATGCACTGACGGCGACCTCAAGGCCAGTCGCTGTACGTGGCAGATGATGTCGACCGCAGCGAGTGATCACAAACGTTGGGATCACTCACTTATTAAAAACATTTCACCATCTGCCGGTTATGCAGGTGCTCCATCTTGCAGCGTGTAATAATAATATTTGGACGCGAAAGAGAAATGGTGCAAAGCAAGTTCGAGGTTGGACAGAAAGGCGAGAACTCGTACGCAGCGCGCCAAGAACCTTGCACTACTTGCACGAGAAGAGAACTCGCCGGGATGCTAGAGCAGAAGTGCAGAAAAGCTCGTGCAGCACGAAGTCAAATCGAGTGCCGCATTAAGTGCAGGTGGCGCTAGCTGCAGTGTCAAATCGAGTGCGAGAGTGCTGCACCTCCTACCGAGGTTTCTTCGGCGATACTGGGAATCATTGCTCCGCATTTGCATTCGGCAGTAGCAGCAGTTGCACATCGCCGACGCTTGTCTTGGAAGGCGCTTGACGCTTTTCTACCACTTCGCAGTTTTACGGCTGGGCCTCCGTTCAAGTTCAACCTTTGGCGCATGGCTCCACTGCGGCT
Organism: Amblyomma americanum; assembly: GCA_030143305.2. Lineage (NCBI taxonomy): Eukaryota > Metazoa > Arthropoda > Arachnida > Ixodida > Ixodidae > Amblyomma > Amblyomma americanum. The sequence continues at coordinate 112,010 of JARKHS020030738.1, read as the reverse complement.
GCGCTGCATCTGAAGAATTTCCTGCTGACAACGACGCACGGTTTCGAAGATTGCGGACCGTATCTCCTCGTATCATCCGGGAAACCTAGCCTGCTCCCATTGGCCCCAGCAACCACGTTCGAACTACCGAGGTTTCTTCGGCGATACTGGGAATCATTGCTCCGCATTTGCATTCGGCAGTAGCAGCAGTTGCACATCGCCGACGCTTGTCTTGGAAGGCGCTTGACGCTTTTCTACCACTTCGCAGGTTGGTGGCCTTGCTTCCTTTATTTTTTTTTCTATTGCATCGTCTGCTGCTGCTGCTGCTGCTGCTGCCGGGTGCTGTTGCTTAGTGATAGCCATGCCTAATCATACGGCTCAAGAAGAGCCTGACCCTTGTCTTTCCTGCCATGCTGTTATCCCACCCGATTCCCCATTTGTAACCTGTGTAGCGTGCGAATTCAACTACCATGTTGGAAAAGCATGTTCAGGTCTAACAGCCAGAAGCTACAATAGCAAAAAGGCCGATAGCAGCATTGCGCAGTGGAAATGTCGGACATGTGTAGTGGCGTCAGAGCGCACTTCTCGACCGTCCAGCGATCAATGTCGCTCACGTGGCTCCTCCTCTACGCATAGCTGTTCAAATAACGAACAGCAGCAGCTCTCTCAACAGGCACTAATGGGCATCGTGACAGATATGCAAAAAAAGCTATGCCTTCTGATGCCTTTAGTTGAGGCGATGAATGCCCTTCCCGAGTTAAAGCAAATAGTGACTGATGTACAAGTGTCTGTCCAACACATGTCGGATAAGTATGATGAAGTGCTACAGCGCCTAACCAAGCAGGACCGTGAACTAACAGACATTAAGGAGCGTATTACAGCAGTGGAAGACTCCGTCAGTGCGAAGGAGATTTCTGATTTAAAGGATCAAGTTAACGAACTTGAACAGTATGGTAGACGGCAGAATCTCGAGATTCATGGGGTCAAATGGGAAGAAAATGAAAACCTTTTACCTAAAATCAATGAGTTGGCTGCTTCCCTTGGCCTTCGTTCGCTTGTTGAAGACGACATTGATGGCATTCACCGTCTTTCCACAAGAAAAGGTCGAAAGGCTCCCATTCTAGTGCGGTTCGTTTCTCGAAAAACAAAAGAGAACTGGAAGAGCAAGAATAAGCAACTGGTTGACAGTGAATCAGAAGTCCGCTTCTACGATAACCTTACCAGTCGAAACAAGCATCTTTTGTGGCTGGCACGCACAAGGGCACAGCAGATGGGTTACTGCTTCACGTGGCAAAAGAATGGAAAGGTGATGGTCCGCAAGGGCCCAGGTGAACCAATTCTGCGGATTTCGTGTGAGGCAGATCTGTGTAATATCAAGGAAACTAAGCAGGCTGAAAGTGATGATTCTGAGGCGTGAGCGTCCATCAACTTAGTTTTTTTTTTCTGTGTTTCTTTATCTTTTCTAGCAGTATGGATTACGAAGCATCTTCACAAAACCGCAGTTACTACGCGATACATGAATTTAACGAGACAGTAATGGGATTACCTTCTCATTCAAATAAGCCTCTTTCTATGTTTTGTTTAAACTCACAAAGTCTTCGAAACAAAGGAGATGCCGTTGGCGCTTATCTGAACTTACTTCACCATAAATTTGATGTTCTAGCATTTACAGAAACCTGGTTCACTGATTCCTCTGACGTTGCTCAATTTGAAGACTATTCTCATGTGTCTTTGTTCAGAGACAACAAAAAAGGGGGCGGTGTCTCTCTGTATTTTCGTGATGGCGTATCACACGCCTCCCTAGAGTCGTTTTCCGTTGTTGATTGTGATTTTGAGGTACTTGTTGCCGAATCTTGTGGTGTTATTATAATTCTTGTTTATAGACCCCCGTCTGGTAAAGTTGAACGCTTTTTTTCCTACCTTGACAGTGTACTTCACTCATTTACAGGACATAGCCAATCTGTTGTCGTGCTGGGTGATTTTAACATAGATATATTGACTGAGAATACAGTTTCTAAGAGTTTTATTGGTATGATGTCTTCCTACAGCTGTGCAAATGTTATAAACCTGCCAACAAGAATTACCACAAGTACCAGAACTGCTCTCGATTTATGTTTCACTGATTTCTTACCAAATGATGTACAGTCGGGTGTGATGGCCTGCGATGTTAGCGACCATCTTCCATTTTTTGTCTTTTTGCCCCATTCGAGGAAAACTTTTTCTAATAGCACAGCTAACACTTTCTATCGGAAAGTTAATGACGAAACTATATATTGCTTTCGACGCATGATTTCAGAGGTGGACTGGTCACTCGTTTTTAATGAAGAAGATCCTAGTCGCTGTTACGATGTCTTTGAAAAAAAATTTCAAGATGCCTATTATGAAGCCTTTCCTCTAGTCCGCCGCTCTAGGTACAAAAAGTCTAAGAAACCGTGGGTTACGAAAGAGCTGTACAAAAGAATAAGGCAAAAACACAATCTCTTTGCTGATTTTTTGAAGCACAAGGACATCAATATACTAAACTTGCATAAAGCTGTAAGGAATAAGCTCAACACTGATCTAAAAACCGCAAAACAGGAATATTACGCAAAAGCGTTCGCTAATAAACTTGCCCCTAATCAGATATGGAGGTCATACAACAATTTAGTATCAAAACGAACCGAGCCAACTCCAGTAGAGATTGTGGTAGATGGCGTTCCACTCAGAGGTCGTCCCTTATCAGACATGTTTAACGAACACTTCCTGACGGTTGGTGACAATCAGTCTGCGCAAACAACATGCACTGATCCAATGTCATATCTTAAAGGCATACCAAAGCCTTCGATATTTCTTTCCCCAACAACTACAGCCGAAATCTCTTCGTATATAATACGTCTAAAAAATAACTGCTCCGTTGGAGCTGATAACATCAAGGGTGAGGTAGTAAAAGCCGTATCTGATATTATCGCACCTTTGTTGTCCCATATATGCAACCAAATGCTCAAAGAAGGCAGGTTTCCAGATAAATTAAAGATAGCAAGAGTTTGTGTGGTACATAAGACAGGAAGCTATAATGATCCTAACAATTATCGCCCAATATCCGTTTTACCGGTCTTCTCAAAAATTGCTGAACAAGTCATCAATACCCGCCTTACTTCGTACTTCATTAAGATCGGAGCTATTGCGAAAGAACAATATGGCTTTCAGAAAGGGAAATCTACGGAAAAAGCTTTACTTCACATAAAGGATAAAATAATTAACAATATAGAAAACAGAATTTTTACACTTGGACTATTCTTAGACTTTAGAAAAGCCTTCGACTCGGTCTGTCACAAAATTTTACTGCGCAAATTACAATTCTATGGGATACGAGGTTCCGCACTTAATCTTATTCAGAGCTACTTATCATCCAGAGTACAATTCACAATGATTAACGACATACCTTCAAGCCACGGCCTTATACGCACTGGTGTGCCACAGGGCTCAATACTGGGTCCTATTCTATTCCTAGTTCACATAAATGACATTGTTAATATTCTTCCTTCCTCCGAAACAGTTTTATACGCTGACGACACAAATATTTTCTTTCATGACGCGAGTTTACAAGCAATAGAATGTAGAGCTAATCTCTGGCTAGAAAACCTTACATTATGGTTGAGGGCCAACAGGTTAGAACTAAACATCACGAAGACGAAGTATGTAATATTCAGAGCTAAAAATAAAGTCATAGATAATGAGCCAATCATATTATACAATTCGAATATTTTACAACGAGTACAGTCAATAAAATTCCTTGGAGTTATATTTAATGAACACCTGTTGTGGACTGACCATATTAATCAAGTAAGAAAAAAAATTTCGCGATCAGTGGGCCTTCTAAATAAATTTAGACTTCTATTGCCAGTATGGCTCAAAAAGCAACTTTATTTCAGTTTAATTCATTCACATCTTCACTATTGTTTACTGATATGGGGAGACTCAACACAGACTAATTTAAATGCTTTGTTTTTACTACAGAAAAAGGCCATACGAGCAATTGCTAATCTAGGCTACTTGGATAGCACTAACTCGTGGTGGAACAGCTTGGGGTTACTGACAATTTTTCAATTAAAAACTCTTCGGCTAGCACTTGAAACATATAACAGATTTCATCTTGAAACTAATTTTTGTGCAACACCAGAACTACCGCAAAACCCATATCCCCTTCGACACATGACAATAAGAGCACCAAAATCAAGAACAAATTACGGATTCCAAACGATTAGATATCAGATGACTACCTTTTTGAATGAAAACAGAAATTTTCATGACCTCCTCCATCAATGCAGAACTCAAAAAATATACAAGAGAAAAGTGATTGCACTGTTGACTTCATGACTAACCGGTACATCCTGTGACATATTATAAATTGATAACAGTCAACATGATTGTATATATATTTTTTTTCCTTTTTATAATTCCCTGTAACCCAACAGCACGCATCTTAACAACTTCGAAGATACCTTAACATTGTTGTACAGTTTTTCCTTTGTTTTTCTTTTAACATGCCAGCAAGTGTAATGGCGACCGCTACATTTATTGTATTTGTTTATTTTGTGTGTGTATGTGCCGAGTGCAGTTTGCTTACCCCCAGGGAGGAAGGCCCTCGTCAGGCACCACGCCTTTTGGCCTCCTTCCTGAAGTGTATGAAACACACTTCAAATAAATACTTTTCAAAACTTTCAAACTGGTGCAGAAAGTGCAGCCAAATCGAGGAGACTTAATATAGTCGAGTGCCAAGTGGTTCAGCGACACCAGCGCACGCAATGCAACCATACAAAGCTTTGCGCATGCCTTTTATCTCGATCATAGCTACACCATAGCGCGCCCGTCGTGGCAGTTGAGCGAAGCTCCGCGCACTTCTGCCAGTGGTCGCTCGCGAGCGCTGTGCACGGGTTAGCGCTCCAGCTGTGATGACGTCATCAATTGCGACGCCGTACCGTGAAAAAGTCTCGAGAGTAATATGCTAACAGCCATCGCTGTAAAACAGCTGTGCTGCCTTTCAAAGAACTTAAAGGATTGCCGTTTTTTATTCGAACGGCTGCCTTTGACGACTGTTAGGGAACACCGTTTTTTTTTCTGTGTATAGCTGTCCAGGGTCCCGCATGCGAAATTTCTGGAACAGCAGGTGAAACCGGGGTGAATCTGCGTCGCAGATTTCCTGGTCTGTCGTTCCTTCCTCTTCAGCCCTTCGTTTCGGTGTGCGTGCAAAAACGGCAAAGAAACGTCAGAAACCTTTCAGTGTCCGCCGCACAGCTATCGTATTCATGGACTGTAATAGTAACAACTTCATATAGTTGACGTATAAATAGTTTCAACTGAACGTGCCAAAAACAAAAGCGCTAGCACGACGCTAAGAGAGAATTCACGCTTGCTACTTGGTTAACTCTGCGCAGGTTTTCTAGGACTTACTTCCCTTAGGCATTCTTATGCTGAGCTTTCTTCAGCACTTTCTACGTGAACATTATTAGCCAGCGTTCGGGTCGCGTGTCTTTATTAGAAGGCTCAGTTTCTGCCTACATAGGACTTCTATTTTAGCGACTTGTGATGTGACGACCGACTTTCTGCTGTCGTCCGGCTAGGGCTCGGGCCCTGTGCTCACGAAGGCTCTTCTTTGTCGAAACACGGCGAGAAGATCATTCGGCGAGAAACCTTATTGGCTAGAAATTTAGAAACGCCGCTTACAGGAGCGACTTACTAAAGCCGTGCGCCGATAAGATTTCAGCATAATGAAACTCTGGTTCGAATTTCGTGAACGTAAGAAAATAAAAATAAAAGACCAGCGATATCCACGCTTAAGAAAAATATACGCGAAGAAATTGGCAATAACGTCGCGCCTTTCGCACTTAATTTAAGCCAATGACTTCTCGTTTGAAGGGTACGGCGACAGCGTGATGCGTCTGCAGCGGCTGAGAGGATCGAAGTGAATTAGAAGAGAGCATCGACGCTCGAAACTGCATGGCGACCGTCGCCTACACGGGACGACAGCGCCACATTTGTTGGGTGTCGAAACATTGCAGTCGATGCAATGATGACAGTCTACTTGCGCCTCTGGACAATGTGGCAATTTCCGCGCCATGGTGACGGCACGTGGGTCGAGGAGGACGATGGTGGGGCCGCAGACAATTTAGAAAAATGAAGTGCTCACCGTAATGCCCGGGCCCTCGCAGACAGTGGACTGTGCTCGTTTCTGCACCGCGGCTGGCCGGACCAGCGTTGGCCGCCGTGGCCGAGAGGTGCTCAGTTTCTCTTTTGTTTCCATTTTTTTAAAGGCGCTGAAAAAAAGTTTTCAAATTTTGCCTGTACAGGCGTGTTTCAGCGACAGGCATCTTCATTGGAACTACTGGCCTTCGCCTGTTAGGCCTATTCTGATGGCGTACGTGGCTTGGTAATCGATGATGATGATGATTACGGATTTTTATGGCGCAAGGGCATCTATGGCCAAAGAGCGCCATGGCACAAGGTGTTGTCGACTACTCAAGGTGGGGTCAAAGACCCATTTTTCCAAGCATTTCACCCTGAATAAGCCGAGCACCAGACCAGGGGAAAGCTTGCACTCTTTGTATCACCGGTGGGTAGCCGGCGGCACTGGGAATCGAACCCCGCACCTCCCGCATGCGAGGCGGAGGTGAATTAATCGGCTGGCTGTAGTCATTATGGGCATCACCTTTCTATTTAAGGTATTCCGCTGCGTTGCGCTGTAGAGCGTCATTGGAAGTCTTTATTTGCGTGCTACAAGCTTTCCGCACAAAGAGTATTTTACCCTCTACGTATGGTTGGTTCTCTTATCGCTTTCATTTAAATAGCATTGCGTTCTGGCCGTGGTACACAAGCTGACGAATATGGCATCTTGTTCGCCCAGAAGGCATGCAGCTTTCAATTTCTGCAGCGACAGCATTTCTGAGAGTACTGAATAGCATGTCAGCCAAATGATGAAAAATAATTGTGTGCTCGTGCCGTGTTGCATCAGCAGTATGACTTCAAATTAATGTTATTCGTTGAAGATCTGCATTCTGTGTTTCTCTTTGAGGTATGAAAATTAAGACATACATTTTACTCTTCTCTCAACCTGTCTTTTTATAATCGTTCCTGACGATTGTCCTGTTTTCGTTCATGACATCATTAAAACCCCAAGTTCACCGGTGCTGTCTGCAGCTTCTTCGGCTAAGCATTCATTATAAATACGTGATGTCAGCTGCCAAAAGGTTTCTGCACCAATGAATCATTAATAATTTACTGAAAGAAGCTGTGGTGATTAATGATTAATTTTAAAGGCAAACACTCCCGCCTCGGAACTTGTTACTTCTCACTTTTTGCGAGAACCAATTCAGATGGCAGACGAAGAAAAATAGAATTTAGAAACGATCCCTCCGATGCTTATCCAATAGATGCAGGGCATATGCAGCTCAATTGCGGATAGCGTTGTTCTCTGATGTGTAGTCGCCTTTCCTTGCCTCGAGCATCTATCCAGTAAACTTACGGCAATGGCTTTCTAGACAGGGCGACTAAGGACCTCGCGACGCAAGTGGTCCACGAAGCGTACTCAAGTATGGGCGGTAGGTGTCGCTGAACGAAGTTACATGTTCGGTGCGGGCAGTCACATCACGTACTACATGCCTAACTAGCGTGATACCGACGCTGCACACCTGCGGGAGTCTTCCGCGAAGCGATGAAAATGCGAAATGAACATTGTTTCCAAACTGCGAAGAAAGCGTGTAACGGATTCAGCTTCATTAAATTTTGCGTCGTTATAGGTTATTGTTAGTTGCGCAACGTGCTGCAATATATATTAGATTAGGTGCATCAAGCAAGCGTTACGGCTGTTTTGCGCAGTAGCATATTTCCCTGGATTAGCACAATGGATTATAAAGGACATATTTGAATGTGTTTTAAGAACTGCGGTAATTATTGCACTATATGCTATAGGTTATCGGATTACCCATATGCATAGAGGATCCACATGATTTAACTTCAACGCATCAACGACCGGAATACATCCTCGGGGCACTCGGGTGGAGAATGGGTAATGAGAGTTGAGTTTAGGCCCCGAAATAGCGACGTTACATAAACCGACGCTCTGGGATTGGGAGGAAATGTGCCAATATATGCTTGTCAAGAGCAGAGTGCCTTCTTTCTTTTTTTGCCAAAAACCTCATTCAAATGCTCTCTCTCTCTCTCTCCCTCCCACACACACACACACACACACACACACGCACAGCACACACACACACACACACACACACACACACACACACACACACACACACACACACACACACACACACACACACACACACACACACACACACACACACACACACACACACACACACACACACACACACACATACATACATACATACATACATACATACATACATACATACATACATACATATATATATATATATAATATATATATATATATATATATATATATATATATATATATATATATATATATATATATATATATATATATATAGGAAATGTATTAAAAGTGTACTTTTATAAATCTGAAGTTTTTCATCCAAAGTATACTTCAACAATTCTAATAAATGGGCACTCCTCAATATATAATTGCAGCAGACTTCAAGGTGCCATGGCATAATCTTGGGCTCGAAATAACGTTTCTAGAAAAGTCAAAACTCTTCCTTTTTTGCCGTGATTTCGTTTATCGAAACTTCTAGCAGAAAGGCCTATTATCCCTGGATCCTGACCTCAAGCTACGGCTTCCATCCTGCCCACTACGACGTGAGGCAACTTTGCTGTGTCGCCTGCGGCTTGGTGTCGCATTCACAAATCTTTACTCTACTGTGATCGGCATGGCTGATAACCCTGCATGTGACATCTGTGGCCGCGATGAGATCATATCTCATATTATTTGTGAATGCCCAGCGTACAGTTCTGAAAGACATTCTCTGCGCCGTGCGATGGAAAACATCGATTCAAGCCGGCTAACGGCGCTCAAGATTCTTGGAACTGGCCGCGGCTATCATTGGCGGTTAGGGCCTGCCAGGACCTCCTGCCGTTCTTAAGAGTGTCGAGCCTGCACGACAGGCTGTCACTTTTCCCGAGGTGTTTTCGCCTTTTTTTTTCACTCCCTTTTCTCCCTCACCTTTATATCCCCTCATCCATTTCCCCCAGTGCAGGGTAGCAAACTGATTTCATCTACCGCTTAACCTCCCCGCCTTTCCTCCTCCTCCTCCTCTAGCAGGAAGACAACCATCGCTTAATTACATTACGCGTGGCGAATGTGATAGCATTAGACGGGCAAGTGCATCTTGGGCACCTACGGTCCTGAACATGCCAGCGAAAAGGACCCTGACTCGCAAGGCCGACCGGCTCCCATAGATGCCCATGTATTTGTTGGTTGGCAGTTCATTGCCTGAGCGATGCCTGACGCAAGTTACGACTAGCAATTTATAGTGATATCATATATATATATATATATATATATATATATATATATATATATATATATATATATATATATATATATATATATATATATATATATATATATATATATATATATATATATATATATATATATATATATATATAGCATGCGTAAAGTTCGAATCTGAGGGCGAATTGGAACCTAAGGCAGTTGTATTACGCTTGTCGGAACGCTTCTAGTTTGGTGACGTCCCTTACTGCCGGTATTTCCGATGTGGCGACATCTTTCCCGCTGAAGTGGAGTCACGTGACCTTGAACGTCATCGACCTTTTGATTGATTACAATGCCACGTTTTCTCAAAGATGAGGCTCCTCATACTTACGCATTAAAGAGTCGCCGACCCAAAAGGTTCTGTCGGCGGGTCAGTGATTAGTTCTGCCACTGACAACTTTAATCAGTCTCGTCCAGTAAAGTCGACTAGTAGCTCTTTTTTAAGCCGAACAGATCATATCTATAATGTAATTTGAAGTAATGTATTTATTTTATATTTGCAGTGTAGTTTTAGTGTGTAGGAGAGATACTAAGCGGGCGCAAGTTGTATTCTTGAGATATTTATCAGAATGTTCAAATATTACTCCAAGCATACTTAGAAAGCTTTCATTTTTGTATTTCAGTAAAAGGCCAAACATACAAAATAATATGTAATCAATACAGTATGTTCCAAATGCGTTTTCAGCACAGCCCTTTTTTTTTTTTTTGCTAAGGGGCTGTTTATCATATCACGGGTCTGGGTGTTGAATAAGGCAGGCATTAAAAAGTTTTAAAATATTTTAATAGATAAAAAAACACATACAGCAAATGAATAAAAATAAAGCTTGTTCCGGTCTTAAGCTGCAAACCTTTACTAGGCGTTGATTCGTAGAGACCTTACCTGGCGCGTTTCTTCGTGGGACAGCGCATATATCGCACTCGCCGCAGTGGCTGTGGCGTTTGGCTGCTGAGCCCAAGGTAGCGGGATTGATCCCTGGCCGCGGCGGGAGCGTTTAGATGGAGGCAGAATGAAAAAAAGGCCCTAGTGCGGTCCGATATCAGTGGACGGCAAAGAATCCTAGGTGGACGGAATCAATCCGAAGCAATCCATTACGGCATCCCTCATAGCCCATGAGCAACTTTGGGACGTCAAACTTTACGTACCATGCCATACCATACCATAACATACCATACCATGCCATACCATTCCAAGCCAATGCCTGTATCATATTCTTGCCAAAGATAGCCGTATGAATAATATTCCTTACCTGGAGCCTCCGTACTGCCTCGCTGATATTTATTTCAGCGTATAAACTCAATTAATAATCTATTGGCATCGTTATGCAGAAATTCATCAAATGCAGACAGTTTTTTTTCGTCGATTAACAGCACCTAATTCTTTCGCTGCAGTTCCATGAGCTGCGGGTTGCATAAATGCTTACTATATACTTAATTATTTCTGCAATCGTCTTCCTGCAATGCTTCTACAACGCTTCTGCAATACTTCCTGCATAACTGCTTAATTATGGTTAATGGACACCTTATTTTTCCAGTGCATTTTTGGCGGAATTACGTTCCATATACGCTCTCAAAAAGGAGAGTTTAAAATAGCTATATTTATTCTCAAGCTTAAGTTAGTTTTTTTAAAGATATGCTTTCATCTGCATTTCTCTTTTGCTTTTCAAATGTTCCCTTTTTACTTTAATGACTGCACTGACTTCAAATGATGTAACTTTTGCCTTTTAGATTATGCGACCCAGGGAATTCTTTCTGTCTCTACGTCGACTATGTGTATTTTTCGTGTTCAGAGATTTGTCTGCTTGGCAAAAAACCCCACAGTCACCTGCCTGAAATTCATACTATCACGTACTTGTATATCAAGGCGTGGTTTATTACCGAGCTCCAGGAAGTAGAATTAGCGGAAGGATATGTTGTGTTGTGCTTTTGGATAATGGCCCATACCCCCAGGGAAGAATCCGGTGGCCGAGCGAATAGCGCAAGCACTTCATCGACTTCAACAAGGTCAGCTATGTGCCACATGGCAACTCTAGTTGGCATTATTTCCCCCTTCCAAAAAAAAAAGGGGGGAGGGGGGGGAGTAACGTTATGCCGACCGCATCGCAGGCAAGCTAAAGATTTATTTTTACATGTTTAAGCATGTATGTACTTACATTCCCCCACAGAGGCATTGCAGTAGGGGTGTGTGATCCAAAGTTTTGACTGCTTTAACGCCGAGGAAAACAATATACAAAAGAAAGAAAACAAGAATAATTCAAACATTGCGGCAAGGATGTAAGAACAGCATGCGCACAAAATGACGGTGTAAATGAACACTAAAAGAACGATAAAATTACGGCACACACTGCAAATATAAAATCTAAAACATGGTAAAGGCAGGGATGATTCACACAACAGTTGAGATAGAGGTCAGCGATAACAGACGTAAACAAGGGCGGCCTTGAACCCTGCGGTAAATTCTGAATCTGATACAGCCACAGCTATGTCCCGGGAGAGGTCGTTTCATGTACTGATTGTGCGTGGGAAAAAAATGCACGTGACAAGGAAAGGAGCAAATTCAATAAGGAATAGCAAGAGAGATGAAAAAACGAGCAAAGAGTCAGAACTGGAGCAGGCGACGATTCGAGCGCGCTGATTATTATTGCGTATAGGACGCCTTAAGACGCGGAACGTTCACAATGTCAGAGCTTGGCCAGTGTCAGAGCGGCGCCGTCTGAAGGAACTTGGTAGTTCACATCCCTTACACGTCGTAAAACTGTAAGGGCCAAAGTAGAGGCAGAGCAGCTCCGCGGACAAGCCTTAGCGATGGAAAGATGTCCACACCCAGATTTGGCCTCCTGTTTCGTAGTCAACTTTCCGGTGGGGTAGATTGTAGTGCCGCGTATCAGTGCCCCAGCTGCTGCTACCCGATGCGCAAGTGAGACAGCTTCCAAGATTTTTCAGCGCACTGGGCTAATTGCTAGGCGCCTGGTGCAACTTGGTCATCACTTGGGCCCGGGAGCGTAGCATCGACCACGCTCCGGATCTTGCGTCCGCATACAAGACGAAAAGGCGTGAAGCGTGTAGTTTCCTGCTGGGCCGTGTTATATGCAGATGTGACATACGGTAGCACCTCGTCCCAAGTTTTGTGCTGAGCCTCTAAGTATATTTTGAAGACTGTCAGCAGTTGTCTTGTTCAATCGTTCGGTTAGTCCCCAGCTCGGCGTATAGTACGTGATAGTCTTGCGGGGGCCCGTCCAGCTCATTCAAAAAACATGGTCGATTAGCTGTGTTGCAAAAGCCGTCCCTCTGTCAGAAATAACTTAAGAAGAGGCGCCATGCCTCAGTACGATGTTCTGTGCGAAAAAAATTAGAGACTGTGGAAGCTGTGCCACGAGGGATCGTCTTGGTTTCAGCGTAGCGAGTTAGCGACAATGATGCAGTTGTTGACGGAAAGCGACACAAAAAAAAGGGGGGGGGGGGTAGCGATAAGGTCCATTCCTATTCGGTCAAACGGTAGGCGAGGGCCTGAAAGGGCTTGAAAAACGGTCCAGGCTTCTGTGGTGGGGTTTTCCGGCGCTGGCATTCACAGTAGCCTTTTACGTAGCATTGGACAGCAGCAGCAAGTCCTGGCCAGTAGCAGATGTTGCGTCCTTTGGCGAGTGCTCCTAAGAAGCCCAAGCGGCGAGGCGGGGCCTCATCGTGACATGCAAAAAGAATGTCTGCGCGGAGATCCTTTGGAATGGCCAGAAGGTAAGCTCCGCCATTGCCTCTCGAGTTCTTGTCGCAATGAAAAGCAGGAGATATCTCGAGAGAAACGTCAAGGTAGGGAGGTGGCGTGCCCTTGAGGGTAGTCAATGAAAGGGCGGATTTCCACGTCAGTACATTGCCTGGCCATTACATCTGATGCGCTGATTTTACCAGGAAAGACGCTGTCATCACCAGGATACGGATCGCCAGTGTCAGTGTCGACTGGTGCGTGTGACAGCGTGTCGACGTCTTCGTGTTTACGGCCCGACTTATATAAGATAAGTATGTCTAATTCCCGAAGGCGTAATGACCAGTGTGCCAATCGTCCAGAGGGGCCTCGGACTTTTGCCAGCCAGCCTTAGGCAGTGATGACCGAGTGCAACTTTGAAGGGTGCGGCCGTACAGATAAAGGCGAAATTTCATGGTGGCCCACACGACCACAAGGAATTAATTTTGCGATGCATAGTGATTACTGTCGGCGCGCTGCAGAGTGCGGCTGGCGTAGGCTATAACTCTCTCAATGTTCTCTTACTATTGGGCAACGACAGCGCCAAGACAGATGTTGCTGGCGTGTGTTTGGACCTCGGTGTCAGCTTTCTCTTCAAAGTGCGCAAGAACGGGGGGCGTTTGAATGCGCTATCGTAGCAAAGAGAAATCCGACTCTGCTCGGTCGTGCTATCGGATAAGGTGTTATTCCTCGTGAGGTAGATTCTGAAATCTGGGAAAAGTACGCAATAAACCGTCAATAATACGCGCAAAAGCACTGAAAATGCTGGACAGCTTTCTTGTCGGATCTGAAAAGCTGACGACGACCGCGGTGTTCCTGGGGTCGGGTCGAACTCCGGCAGCGTTCACATGACCCATAAACTCACTCTTTGTACCAGGAGTGGCATTTCTGAGGTTTCAGCATGAGGTCGGCCGAACAGAGGGCTTAAAGGACTGCCCGCAGTCGTATGAGGTATTGCTGAAACGTTACCGAAAAAAAGACGTCTTCCAGGTACACCAGGTCACTTGAAGCCAGTGATAACATTGTATATCATACATCATACGTTGAAACGTATAACTGGGGTTGAGAACAAGCCAAAAGAGAACACTTTAAATTCATAACGACCATCTGGGATGAAGAAAGCGGTTATCTTACGGTCTCACTTGTCCTCATCAATTTGCTAATAGCCACTCTTCAATTCGAATTTGAGAAGTACTTATCCCGCCGCAGCCCGTCCAAACAGTTGTCAATGCACTGCAAGGGGTGGACGTCATTTTTGTGTTCAGTTTTCGGTAGTCGACACAAAACAGCAGTGTGCTGTCCTTCTTTTTTAGCAAGGACGACAGGCGAGGACCATGGACTTTTGCAGTGTTGAAAAACGCCGTCGTCAAGCGACTCATGGACTTGCGTGTGGATGACTTCCCGTTCGTTGGAAGAAACACAATAAAGCTTCTGTCGTATTGGGCGAGCGTCGTCATCCGTTATGATGCCGTGTTGCGTAAAGGGCATTTGACGTGCTTTAAGTGAAGAGACGAAGCACTGCTTGAACTCAAGCAACAGCTCCTGTGACGCTTGCCGTTTTCTCTCCGGGAGGTTGCAATTGACGCCGACGTTTACAGGTGATGGCTCGTTATTGTCCGCCGCATCGGACACAAAACATTCTAGAACATCGACCATGTACTGGGTCGGCAGAAGCGATGGCAGTGCCTGGGAAAAGGTGCTGGTGCTCGTTAGAAAAATTGATGGCAAAGATCACAGCGAGCGTAAGCAAGCCTTGAGCAGCACAGATGCCTTGTTTCAACAGGCGGTTGTGGTCAGCCAAATACTAGCCTCTGCGACTGTTTCACCATCACGCAAATCGTCACAGGTGACCTCAACCAAAGCGCTGGTCCTTGGTGGTAGAACTGTGAAGTGCGGCACTGCGTTGTCTGGAGCTGACAAGTTCGGCGGCTTTTTTCTGTTGAAAAGGTGACCATTCGTTTGAGAACGTAGGTAATTGCACCATACCCCCGCAGACTGTCGAATAAAATCGCAAAAGAAACCACACAGAACGACGCAACTGACGAAGACAAGGCCGAATCGCTCAATTTTCTGGCACGGCTTCGGGGGTCCAAAAACGGCGATATTATATGCCACTCTAATTAAAATGGACGAAGTCGTAGTAATGTGGGCTAGCAATGCGTTGTTGGCCTTACTAACAATGAAGACGACCCGAGGACTGTATTGTACTTTTTATTTATTTCTGAAATTCTAGAAAACTGCTGAACGGGCACTGATGCCTTCTTTATCCTTCAGGGAAAAGGCGGCTTGCGATTGCGCACTTTGCAGGGCATGCGTCGAATTTAAAGTTACAATTTTGTTTTGTTTCATAAGGAAGAGATTGGCTTAATGAAGAGCTTCCTCGCTAAGTAGCCGCTGAACAAACCCTATGCTGTACGGGTCTTTCAGCGAATTTCGCAAGTTTTATGCACTTGCCCTTAATTACGCTTTGTTTCGTATAAATGTCCGTTACTCTCGTCCCAGCTTCCAAAATATAAAAAACAAAACAAAATTAGTGACGTTTAATCGTTCACGCTTCTTGAAACACGTGTGATTACAACGCAAAAAAAAATCAGCAATTTCTAAATACCCTGCTTGTGTAGTGTATGCGGCAAGTAGTCAATATACAGCCGCGTTCTCAACTTATACTAGCCTGCTAGTTGCATTTTAGCAACCGGAGAACCCTCCTGATTTCCGTTGATCCCATTTTTTTTGTCCTCGTTTGCAGCAATGTATTCTCACTGTTTGTGTGAGCGCCGGTGTTTCTGCTTCCATTACAAGTGACTGTGTGTTCACAGTAGCTTCGCGTAGGCATGGCTAGAAGATAGTGCTACAAACAATGAAGCATCCTGAGGTATTGGCTGTCGCGCCTGTAATGAGTTTGGATTAGCCCGAATCTAAACGGACTTCTCTCCTTAAGGTTGTAAAAATACATAAAATGCTCCAACACACAGCATGCGCCTCTTCATATTATTTTTTAGTGAAGCGGTGTACTTCCGAAGTGTTAGAGGCCTCCTTTTTGTTCATCAGCTCTAATGAGTGCCAGCCCCACGTTTCCAAACATGGTGGAAACTGGTGTGTTGGGTGACAATACATGCCCGTAACAAAACTAGTACCTGGCGCCTGTTTACCATTAAAACTGCTTTTACAGAGCGCCACCAGTTTTTGAGAATTGGGGAGCAATCTCGGACCCGTGACTTTGAGTTACGAGCACTAATGAATTAACATGTCATCTTGCCTTAACTTCGTTAATCATGGCCTCATGTTCTATCGAGACGAAATTTTCCACGACGTCTCAGCGGCAACCTAGCCGATAACTGTTATCAGCAGACCGGGTTCGCACCTGTGGAGGTAGAATTCAAGATTACGTGCTCTAATTCGTGGTAGTCAAATGAGGTGATCGTGAAGATACGGCACCTGAGCGCACAGATCGTTTTTCGACCATCCTGGAGACATTTGCCCTCGATAGTACTATTTTCCACTCGTCTTCTTGTCAAGCAGCAATGCAAACAGCCCCAATATTTTAATTAAATTTGTGTACTTAAATTTGTGTCGATAGGCTGTGACTTTACTGAACGGTGTGACTTTGCATAGTGACTTCAGTTTCTTGATACTCTCTTTCTCTTTCATATTTTTATCCCCTCACCCCTTTCCCCCCGTGTACGGTAGCAAACCGGTTGTTCTTCCGATTAACTTCCCTGCCTTTCCTCCTCCTCCTCCTGTGTGCTTAAGTCTGCACAACTTTAGTCACTCATTACTTGATGCACAGGGCAGAAAAAAAAGTAAAATAATAGATTAATTAATTTATTTATTCATTTGGTGTTTGTCAGCGGCGCTGTCTACTCTTTTTCAAGTACGTGAAGAGTCGACCCTAGATTTATTCTTCCGGACGCTTGTCAACGCCTTGCTAAGTTCAGCATGGAGTATGAGCAGTTAAAGTGTGAAGAATTCGGGAGGTTGCTATTATCTTAGGCGACATGTGCATTTGTCGAGGAATTTTACCTTCCGCGCCAGTTTACCTGCACTTAGAGCAAGAACGACAGAATAAATGCAGACAGTCGTACAGAAAATGTTTTGAAAGCAACTGTTTTTAATATTAAATGTAAAAAACAGTTTTGCTTTGCAACAAAAAAAATGATATTTTATTAAAGCTCCACAACCTGCTATCAATGTTTGCTTGCGGCTGCAGCTGTTTCCGGAAGATGCGTCAAGCAAGAGGCTCATTGCTTGCGCTGAATCAGAAGTGTCTATGTGGTCACGATCCACCACATTATTTTGCAAATAAAACTCGGCCGCTCTAAAGTGAAGCAAAAACAACGCAGGCGCCGTATTTGGCCAGCACAGACTTCGCTGTAATGCGGCCCCGAGCGAAACTTGTAGAATACCAGAGCGCATACGGCTGATATTTAATGAACGAAGTGCCTCCTTGCGTTCACCTCTGACAAAATGAGCCAGGGACCGTAAGAGTCTCCAGGCTAAGTCCGGATCAAAATTCCTCGCAGCCACCACCCCTGCAAACTCTTTCGCTGCCGGAGAGAAATGTTGCAGACTGCTGCGCTCCCAATAAATATAGAACACGTGTCCCTGAAACTTACGCTTCCAAAATAAGAAAAGCAAGAGTCGCATATAAGAGCGCTTCAGTCCGACCGAAATGTGCGGCCAACTATTTACGAAAGCAAGCGAAACAAGAAAGAAAAAGGATCCGCGAACTTGATATCACCTCCCAGGTCTGAAATGATGTTCCCCTTGCTTGCAATAACTTCGCACGACTTCACTGAATCGCACCGGTGAGAACAAAACTGGAACTTCCAAGGAAAATAAATAAAGACACGCGCTCTGCGCCGCGGGCCGAGTGGAAAAAGATAGAAAAGCGGAGGAGAAGCGAAACGCAGCCAGCGTCTCCGAAACAGCTTGCTCAAAGTGTCCTCCCTTGAACGCTCCCCGAGTTGAGCGCTCGACGATCAACTGAAGACGTGGAGGATACGGTGCAAGACTCATCAAGTTTTCCTCGGTTCACTCCTCTCTCGCCCTCTTTTCTTATTTATTTCCACGACGTCTTCTGCTTGGGCCCATGCGCCCGGTGTCACTTTTTATTGGCCTTTCGCCGGATCTCTTACTCATTATTTGCCCCCGGCTGCTCGTCGCCGTCCGCGTGGCGAGCCTGTGTTTTTCGCTTTGCGCGGCTGCTGAATCAAAGAAAAGACCCCCTGCGCCTGGTTCGATGCCACTTTGCGCCGCCTGACTCAAACGCTCCTAGTGCGTGTGCTGAAGCGGAGGGACTCCCAGAGAGACGAGCACGTCGTGTGTGGCTGCCGCTCTCGGCGGCCTAAATAGCGTATTATGGAGCCCGAGTCACGCGCCGTAAGAAGGTGGCCATGCAGTGGCTAGGTGACCGAGTTTCAGCTAACAGAGGAAAAATGTCAAAAACCAGTAACCGTGAGTTCAGTATTGCTTAGTGCTAAGCGTAAAAAGGTCTACAATTACCGCCGTATCCGAATAGACAATAAATATGCTACAGTTGTTGTCCACGGCCAAGAATTGGGGGCTGACTAATCTGCACAATGCAGTTCGCGTGGCAAAGGTACTTTTCCTGACTGCTGCTGATTCTTAGTTGGAGGATTCAAGGCGGCATTAAAGATGAAGCGACGTTGTGAAGAAACTTGTAGTTATTGTTCTCCTTCTCATCTTTCCGACTAAACAGTCCATTTGTGCAGTGTCTCTGAGAAACGTTTTGCTCTGAAAATCATTATTTATTGAAAAGCGAAGTCTTTAACATCCAACTCTCGGTATCGAAAGCCTGCGTGCATTCAGGTTTGGCCCCAAAGCCGCAGATATATTTAGCTACATTTGAACGCATTTATCGTTTTCAGCGAAATCATTCGCGCGGAAGCCACCTAGATGAATAAAAAAAATGGAAAAGAAGCTTTCTCGCAAATTGCGTTGCCGGACAACTTTTAAACATCGACGTAGGGAACGCGCGTAGAGGGCCCAATTGTCGCAGCGCGGCTTATCGCCATTTAAATGATGGCCGCCCAGCGTTCTATTGATATCTGGCGCTCGCCTGTGCCGAACAGCTCTTGCCTAAGCCGCCTTTGCCGCTGTGCAAAGCCAGCAGAGAAGCGGGCTGGAAATGGCATCTTCGGAGGGCAGGGGCTTAGCGCGAAATAAGAATCGATTTACGACGTCTAGATCAAACATCTGTTGGAGATGGGATAACCAGGGGCGCATTTCTCATGTCGCCAGCCGAATGCACTTTGTGTACCTTGCGGTTTTTTCATTCTTTTCCTTCGGTGACGTACGCTTGACGACTACTGCAGCTAATCTGCGCCCTACCCTTATATAGAACTGCTGTGTATGTCCGGCACTTGGTACCTGAACACCAAAGTGAGGTGCACAGAAAGATAAAAATCAATCAATCAATCAATCAATCAATCAATCAATTAATTAATTAATTAATTAATCAATCAATCAAAACCACGTAATAAGGTATGACATTCATCATTATTGCGCATTACCACGCACAGTTCGGACTCTTCATGTGCAGGGTGGTTGTAATTAAACTTCCTCTGTTTGAACGAATCAAGAGAGTACCTGGAGATGTGATGAAAAGACCCTTACGTATACATTGCTAAGGACATGACAAAGAGGATTTATCCAAAAAAATTTCAAAGAATTATTTTTCCAGCCAGGTGACGTCTTAAGGAAAGTATACATTGCGAAGATTTGATTTATTTTCTTAAACTTTGTTGGGCTACAAAATTTGCTTATCTGTATCCTGGTCAGTTCTCGCTACATTGAGAACTTGTACCTAAAATACTGTACGAAACACCATCCTGGTTACACTTGATACCAAGCGATAAACCACCATCTTTGATAGTCTCGCAACTAGAAATTACAGGTGTTGAAGCCAGGTGTACGGCAGGTCAAAAATTTGGCGATTAGCGGTCAGTGATGATGTTTTAACCTCATATCCTACGGGAAAAATGTTTTACGTGAAGCGGATTGTTCGACGCAGCGTTATCAAGTAGAGTGTAGAAGCAGTCGTTGCGCTACGTCAGCCCGAAGGTCCGCCCGCAAAACAGTGTGTTTGTGTTTTTTTTTTTGGTGGCATCCGGCAGGAATTTAAGGGAAAACTCTTTGCAAATAGCTTAAGAACACAAACTGTTTGGGTATTGTAATCTGTACTGTCGATAGTTTGCTAAAGTTTTTGAGTAAGAACACTAAAGGCGACGAAAAATCATTCAGAAATATACGATCTTATGAAGGGTGGTGTCAAACTGTGCTTCATGTTAAAGAAATACAAAATACTCTTGTCTTCAGGCACATTCTCGCAGCGCTTCACTTGCATCCCATGATTCAGAAGAAATGAAAAAGTAAAAGCGGAACTAGAATGACCGTAATACTTGGTCCTCTCGCGTGCACAGTTGTGTCGTGCTTTGAAGCGCGCCGTAGTGGAGGACTCGATTTAGACTACCAGGGCTTCTTTAATGTGCGCCGAAATCTCTCTTTACAGGACTCTGTCCGCTGCCTTTCCGTTAAAATGCGACCAAGATAGAGTTGGCCGACTCGTGCTCAGTATCGCAGCATCGCAAGCACTGAGCCTTTGCAGCGGGTTTATAGAAGACACTGAAAGCGTATTTGTTTTGCCCACTGGCAGAGATTTTTCGTGTTAAAACTTTGAGTTACTTTCGTCATTGCTGGGATTTGTTTTAAGCTAACTCGTATTCACTGTGTACAGGAGGCTCGAATTTAGTCCCCTATTAGGCGACCTTCTTCCAAATATATAATTTGAGGAGCAGATAATTCATGTACAGAAATAAAATTGTTATGATTCTTCCGTTTCTTCCCTCTTAAAGTATGCTGACTACTAATTTCACGAGTTTTATGTAACCTCGAAGGGCAGGGAGTTAACATGAAGTATTTCCGCTTACATCGATTCTTGGCCCTGGGTCCGTCTCTTAAGCTCGTATGAGACGTACTGTCGGCAGCGAAAGTTTATGGGATGCGAGTGTTCAGAGAAAAATTTCTTTAGATTCTGTAACGTTAAGCCAATTACCTGAAGAGCCTAAAAATATGAGGGGCCTTGATTCTCACCCGCTGACATCACTACCAGACGACATCAATACCAGGTGGAGGCTGGTTGATCTGAAGGTGTAGTCATGCGCAGTACGATCTGCAACCGACCAGCAGCTAATGGGGAGCGGCTTGCGCCTCGTGGCAGTTAAATGCGCCGTGATACGCACAGCAGAGCGAATTACTCGTTCGACTGGCAGCCAGGTGCGTAACTCCTCGCCAGCACACGGATCCCACTGCTTCGTGAATAAAGCCCCGACCACACCTTGCGTGCTCCGAGTTGTACATGGCGCGCATGTACATTGCGTTCTATAGCCTATCCGTAGAAACGACGCATAGGAACGGGCGTTATGCCAGCTGTCGCCGGTCACTTTCGTTTGCACGGCGCGGGGAATAATAATAATAATAATAATAATAATAATAATAATAATAATAATAATAATAATAATAATAATAATAATAATAATAATAATAATAATAATAATAATAATAATAATAATAATAATAATAATAATAATAATAATTGGTTTTGGGGGAAAGGAAATGGCGCAGTATCTGTCTCATATATCGTTGGACACCTGAACCACGCCGTAAGGGAAGGGATAAAGGAGGGAGTGAAAGAAGAAAAGAAGAAAGATGCGCCGTAGTGGAGGGCTCCGGAATAATTTCGACCACGTGGGGATCTTTAAGGTGCACTGACATCGCACAGCACACGGGCGCCTTAGCGTTCTGCCTCCATAAAAACGCAGCCGCCGCGGTCGGGTTCGAACCTGGGAAATCCGGATCCGTAGCCGAACGCGCTAACCACTGAGCCGACGCGGCGGGTAAAAGGATGAAGAGGAAAAAGCCTTTTTGTTATTCATGCGCTTCAATGGGAAAACATAGCAGTTGCAAAGGAATCGCTTGTATTTGGTTGCCTATATAATCACGTTTGGTTGCCTATATATTATCCTATGTGTAATGGCAAACGCACGAGGCTCGGTGAAAATGCTTACTAATGAGATCGGCAACACCAGGCTGCCGATGATAACTTAAAAGCGCCATCGGCTGATTAAAACTAATAATTACATATACAACTCAGCTAAGTTCCTTATTTTAAGCTTGCCAATTGGGCATAATTACATATACAACTCAGCTAAGTTCCTTATTATGAGCTTGCCAATTGGGCTGCTTTATTCACTTTACTTCTTTAGCTCATCGCATTGCCGTAGGTTCTTAAGCATTTGTAGCTCGCGGACTCGAGAATCGGCCCTTGTGAAAGCAGTGGGCCAGTTCTTGTTGGCTGCAACTCAAACAAAGCTACCAGTTAGCGCAATGCCAAACATTGCGAACTCTGATTATTGCAGCCAGGTGCTTCTAGAAGCACAGAATACAAGCTGCATTTGTGAAAACATTGTGAAAACAACTGTGAAAACCTTGTGGAATAATAACATGTCTATAACTGTAAAATAAATGTCATGTCATATCTAAAGGAGTCGCCGCATGAGCAGTTGCGTGCTTTACTTTGCGGATTTAAGCTTCTGAGTACTCCAAAAGCATCAGCGCCGGATCCAGGAAAAAGCGGGCAGAGAAGTGTCTTGTTCCTTTTGAAATGTCTTGCGGCCACGAACTCCCGGTCGCAAGGAGCTCACATCTATAGAACGCCACCAGCGCAAATTCAACGTCGCCAAAATGCCGAAAAACAAAAGAAAACCTCACCGGCTGCACCGCCTGGCCATTCCTTTGAGAAATTACAGCAAGCCAAGGAGCAACAGAAAGAAAAGAAGCAGTAGAGCGAAGGTAGGGGGGGGGGGGGGCACTTTTGGGTCCCCTGATCAAGTTGGCGAGATCAAGACGGCGGGACAAGCGCGGGGCCGACCCGCGCGCATTCTCTCAAACGAGGGGCAATTCTGCCGGTCAGTCATCGAGCCGAGCGCCAAGTTGTGGGCGCGCGGGATCGGCCAGCAGCTGCCGGCGGCCAGCGGCCAGCCGGGGTGCAATTTGCGCAGAGGGCGGCAGAAGAAGACCGCTCTTCCTCGCAGCCAAGGAAAACAGGAATCTGGCTGAGCCGGCACACGGGATCTCCTGGCGGCCGCGGCGCGCACGCACGCACGCTGCCGGCGACCCGAGCTATTTGTGTTGTCCGGCGCAAACAAATCCAAACGGCCGGCCCGTTGGCGGCCGCTCGCTAAAGTTCTCTGACCGAGAGCAGAGCAAATACCTCCCGGCCTGAATGGCGGCGCGGCGGGGGCGGGGAGATCCACGGGCATTACTGCGTTCTCGGCGAGAGCGCTTGATGGAGGCAGTTCATTCGGCGAGACGTCACACGTGTACGCTGTTTGGGGGGTGGCGGAGAAGCCGGGCGGAATGGCCGCTCTTTCCATTGTCGCCGGTGCTCACCGGTGAGCGGCGGCCCCCTTTGTTTCATCGGCGGCTTGGCGCTTTCCGACTTCTGGGCCGAGGGAAGCGCGCGCGCACAAGAAAGCGATTGCTCGGCACCGGCACTGAAGAGGCGCTGTCCCGGGGATAATCAAGTTTTGGGCCAGAACGTCAAGGCGGCGGAATTGCTCGGTACTTGATCCAAAGGGCACAGTTCGATGTGTTAGTGGAATGGCACTCAGCGCCCAGCTGCTCCTAAACTCAGTATTGCTCCTACATTTCCTTCTCTCCATAACTGAGAGCTCTTATATAACTGTCTGTTATTCTATTTAGAAACTCTTGGACTTGGTGTCATCTGCGAGCATGTGGCCAAAATAAGTAGCTGTCGTGACTAAGCCTAGCCACTATCACTAAGCACTGACTTCGCGCGGCGCGAGAGGACGCCATACAAGGGGGCTTTTTCCCCGCAGTTGTAGTCAGTTTTGATCTTAGCGGGGCCCACGGGCGTTTATATCAACGTTGCATGGACCAACTGCTGCGTACGTTTAGAGTTCTGAATGCACGCTGTAGTGCTCTGTCACCAAAGGATCCTCTGTCACCAAAGGATGATTCGGGTGTATCCGGTATTATCACCTTGTCCACTATCGGGGTGTGCGAATATTCGAAATTATCGAATAGCGAAACGAATATCCGTCTATTCGATTCCCTGAACGAATCAAGTAGGGCATGTTGAAAATTATTGGAGACGAATTGAATCGGTTCTTACATTTTGGGATAGTTTTGGAATAATTGGCGCAGCAGCGCACAGTAGTTTTTTCGACGGTTGTTTCAAAAACATGGCCCACTCCGACGCCGCACACCGTGCTGCCGAGACCGGTATGTGCGGGAAGGAGGGCTCAGCGCCGCTACGCGGTCCTGGCAGCGTTCATCATGCCCATACATATGGGCTCCAACATTGGACGACGCGGGAAGGTTCAGCCAGGTTTGACGAACGCTGTCTTCATATCTGGCATCGGAGACCCCGGCTCAAACTCTCGTCCATATTTTAAACCGAGATTTCGCGCTAGTCGGTTCACAGTCGTCATCAGTAGCAAAATGTAGTTTTCTTAAGTGTATGACATAGTAGTCATAGAGCTGGTATACTGACATCATGCAGCGTGTCCACTAATAGATATCACTGCGGCATTTTTCGACAACTGAAACAATTCCATGACTTAGGGTGGCGTAGCTAGTGCTTCGCTGTTTTCCATGAATATTCGTTGTGCACTCCTGTTCGTACACCTAGCGAACAATCCCACAAATAATCGATTCGCTTTTGAAAATGTGCTGTTCACACTCCTCTACTGATTAACGACGCTTTAGGGAAGCAATAAGCCACCATGAAGAGTGAATCTAATTCAACAGGTTACCCTTCACAACTGTCAAATATGAAGATTTTACTCAAAACACAATTAGGAGACAAAGACGCGCCAGCGTCCAGTAGAGCTCCTACATCATGCCAGTTAGGTGCGGCGGCCGTGGTGGGGAAATACTTTATTTATAAAAGGAAACTGTGCTTCATAAAGTAACTAATCCCAGTGGCAACTATTTTCCCGGTGCTTACGAATGGCGCCGCCATCTGGAAGTGGTCAATAAAATCTGTACTGTATGTCCCCATGGTCTTCTGAAAAGCGTTTTTTTTTCATCTTTTGCCTCTTACTTTGTGTTTCCAGCTGTTATATTCATGAATTTTTGTGAATGCATCTATTTCACTGATTATGCTGCCAGGTGATAGTGCGTTTGTCAACAGTCTCAAAGTTGCAATTTGAGCACGGTTTACGTTATTGATCAAGAGTGGCGCTGCATTTCGTAAACACCGAAATTTCGGCCACCTCGGACCCCCGTTTTTTGATATATAGACCATATGGGAAGTTTTGCAACTGGCAATATCCCATAGCTCTTAGCGTGTGGTATGTTTGAAGACTTACCACAGCGGTCTTTGCACTGCTAAATGTGAGGGTGATTTCTATGCAAGCGAGTTCATCGGCTGCATCTCATGTACTTTTCCTGAGAAATATCAACGCTCAAAGCGGAATAAAATCAGATATTTTGCGGCTTTATGTCTCCGAGCGGCTCGAGAAAAAATGGTTAAAAAATAACAAAGCGAAAAGCTCAACAACACATCAAAACTGAGAGTGAAGAGACCCCAGTGGCGTCGTCACACGCGACCGACTAATTCATGGCTCACGGTTTGGTAACGACACGCTTAACATGAGGTAACAACGCGCTTAACATCTCGCCTTGGACACCGCCGATAGCACCGCAGCCAACATAGCAAAGTTTCTTGTCAACTGAGGATGTCGGTTAGGTATTGAGTGTAAAGGTTGAGCAGAGTGCAAGCTAGGGATAAGAGAGTCCCGTGAATTTTTAATGGAACGCCTCGCACGCGTTTAAGGCACCACGACCTCCATTTAAATACAGATGTCCAAATAGTCTGGCCTCTTTCACGGGTCGACCCGGCAAATCAGTTCGCAAGATGGTTGACGATGATGCCGCAGTTTCCGGGCAGCCGCTAAGCATATCGCTCTTGCGCGAATGAAACAACGGCGAGAATGACGATTTATAGCTAAAGCACACCGGCATCGCCCTGCATAGTGCACAAGAAAACGCTCACGAATAATCACCTATTTTTTGGTTTGGTTCGTTGCCTTTGACTGAGAGACCGCGCCCCAGTGCGAAGGGTGCGCGAAGGCTAACCGCTGCACAATTCAGGCGCAGGACAACCGATGGTCGAGCTCCTCCCTTTGCTCCGTTCGCTCGGACAGAGAACAGGCGCTTCTCTGAGCTAAGAAGCTTACCGCTCTGCAACAACAACCCGGTAATTATAGGCAATAACTTATCTGCCCAGCAGGAGCAGCCGCTTTTTTATTTGCTCTGGATGTGCCATTAGTAATTCCCTGGTAATTAGCAGAAACACCGTAATCGTCATTCCGAGCCTCAGAAAAAGAAAAAAGTAAAAAAGAAAGGGTGTTACTAGACCGGAAACAGGCTCTGGTTAATTACTCTAATTGGAGAATAATGAAGATGCTTGTACAGAGTGAGTTACAGATGATAAAATGCGTTCCGTTCGGATACTCTGTCTTTATTACCCTAAACGATGCGCGGTCTTTCTTCTGATCAACCTGCTTGTCACGCTACTAAATCTTTCATACGTTCAAAGATTATTACCAGCAAAGTGCTATGCATCCTTGTAGGTTTGGCGAACCAGATGCGCGCTTATGTGGTAGGCATGTCTTTTGGGACTTGGGAGGGGAGTCGGGAGAACTTGCTGGTCATGCAGACGAAATTTGTAAGCGCAGAATACCTTCGTCTTTCTGGCTCCTAATGAACATGGTTTTAGCAATCAAAACGCATGCCGCAGTAAAAGAAGAGTACAAGGAAGCTCATTGTTGCTTTAAAAATAACGGTGCCGCGCATTGTCTACGTTGATAAAGAAGGGCTTAAATAAAAAGACAGAATGGTTCAAGTAGTCGCATGGTTGGTACTGTTTCTATGGAAGAATATGCGAAGCGGTTAAAAAAAGTTTTCCTGGTCCGATCAATTATTTTTGCGCGCAGCACATATAATTATACCTTGTTCATGTATTCAAATGTATTTTTATCCAAGGAGACAAACCACACCACAGCTTCATCTGTAGTGCATGCACTGCACGGGCTATCCTCAGGTCTTGTCGGCTTACCCAATGGTGATTTGGTTTCTGTCTTAATTTCTGTCGCTTTATCTATATTAACGAAAACTTTTTGTATGCTGTTCAATTTAAATTACAGAAAGAATAAATTTCCTTGGTGACCTGAAACTTTTTCCCTTACTTTTTTTGGTATCAGAAATTGGTGTCGTTGGTATCAACTATCTTACGCTATAGCGAAAGGAAAACTGTTCCGTTTATCCAGTCCACGTGTACTTTTCGCTAAACAGCACATCATATTAAGACCTTGTTTATCAGAGAGCAATCATAAATGAGATTTTGTTTTTAACGGTTCGCAAAAACAAGGTGTTGCCAATCAAACATACTTTTGCTTCCCTTTTCGATTTAACCAGCTCCAGACACCGATTCTAGAGTTGTCTGAGAATAATAATAATAAGTTGTCTGAGAATAATAATAATAATAATTGGTTTTTGGGGAAAGGAAATGGCGCAGTATCTGTCTCATATATATCGTTGGACACCTGAACCGCGCCGTAAGAGAGGGGATAAAGGAGGGAGTGAAAGAAGAAAGGAAGAAATAGGTTCCGTAGTGGAGGGCTCCGGAATGATTTCCACCACCTGGGGATCTTTAACGTGCACTGACATCGCACAGCACACGGGCGGCTTAGCGTTTTTCCTCCATAAAAACGCAGCCGCCGCGGTCGGGTTCGAACCCGGGAACACGGGAATTTCATTTCAGACCTTTGATCTAAGCTCTTGAAATATGTGACAATTTACACGTGGTGCGCACAACCAAAATCACGCCTCCTTTTAATTCTGTACGTGCAGCTTGGGAGTGATGACTACGCTTAATAATGTATCGGCCATTCTTCTTAGTTCTGGAGAACAATATATTGTTACTTCTTTTTTTTTTCGCTTTAGTCCCGGTATCTGATTTTCCAGCACCGGCAGGGTGTTAATCTACAAAGAATCACATGCAATGAGCGCGCGCATGTGAGCTCACCAACTCTTCATTTCCGCACAAAAGAGCGCCTAACTTGGAGAGTGGCCGTCAACCACTGCAATGTCCCATTGACCGGTTCATTGGGTGCAGCGCGCCTTTCATGTTTTTCTTCCGTTATCTCTGTACAGGGAATAGGCTCAGAAGTACTGGAAAATATGCGCCATGCTGCTGCAGATTTCTTCCATTCGCGTTGGCACCTCCGAAAGCAAAAGCGTTAGTTAGGGAGTCAAAATATGCGATTCCTCTTTGGCCGAAAGCTTGGATGTGGTTTTTGGGCGAAAGCACTCATACTCTCACCAACACCGAGCAAGAATCTTGTCACCAACGTACACACAGGGGGAGATGCAAAGAAATGCGAATAGAGCGGAGCTTAGGCGCTCCGCCATTCGCATTTCTTTTCATCATTCCTTTAGCCCGTTGTTAGCAAAAAGATATCAAAGTCGTCCATGATGCATTCCATCACGACTCTGACGTGTATTTTGCCATCCACCCGCCACGGTGGCTCAGTGGTTAGAGCGCTCGGCTACTGATCCGGAGTTGCCGGGTTCGAACCCGACGGCGGCGGCTGCGTTTTTATGGAGGAAAAACGCTAAGGCGCCCGTGTGCTGTCAGTGCACGTTAAAGATCCCCAGGTGGTCGAAATTATTCCGGAGCCCTCCACTGCGGCACCTCTTTCTTCTTTCACTCCCACTTTTATCACTCCCTTACGGCGCGGTTCGGGTGTCCGCCGATATATGAGACAGATACTGCGCCATTTTCTTTCTCCAAAAACCAATTAATATTATTATTTTGCCATCCCTCTCCTTTTCTTTGCCCCCGATGGTACGTGCGTACACTTACGTACAATAAAAAGAAATTAAATAAATATACACGACTGGGAGTCGAACACGCGGCGGAGCGAATAGATCAGTTTCGCAAGTAGCTGCGCGAGAGCACTATGCTGTGGCCGCAGCCGATCGCGTCTCGTGTTAAGCTGCAACGCACCCTCGCGCTGTGTATTGCACATATCCGTCTTCAACTTCCATCCGAGGCCCGACCAGGTCAGATCAGCTTACCCTTGATCAGAGCTTAACCTGACTCTGAGATCGTCGCCAGACGTGCCGACGACCCAGCAAAGCAGAAACATGATCCAAGCAGGTTGAACACATGTTTTCCCACGTCTACTCGATTTAACTACGTTAAAAACCCGGCAATTCTTTATTTACTTCAGCGATGTTTATCTTCCCCATTCTCAGCCTTTGGTAAGAATAGAGTGCACAACATTATAACGCAATCTACATTTACGGAAACATTTCTTTGCAATGAATGGATTGCTTGCAGACACTCAGAAACAACAGCTAGTCAACAGATGGTAACCAAGACTTTCGCAACTGCAGTGCTGCCATCTTCGTGATCGTCGTCAGTAGGCAAGTCGTATGCACTGCAGAATAAATACCTCTCCCATTCTTTTCCCTTTCATGCGCCAGCTGCGGCACCCTTATCCTTGCAAACTTGGCAACCGCATCCGTCCAGACGACTCTCTGCCGCCCCCTAATACGTCTGCCTTGTGTTGCTATCCACTTCATAATGCAGTGCAATGCGAGGGCAGTGTAGTGCAATTTAATGTGTCGAAACACCGCGTTGAAAGAGGCTGCCGCTGTATTAAAGGCCAGTAGAGAAGGAGAGCAGACTCACGCTGGACGCGCAGGCTGAACCAAGCACTCTCGGAGACGCCCTCCGAGTTGCCCGAAAAGCACGAATAGTTTCCCGAGTCGTGACGGCTCAGCTTCTGGATGGCCAGGAGGTTGCCGTTGCCCACCACCGGCTCCTGGGGCCCGGCGGACGGCACGAGCACGCTGCCGTCGCGCCGCCAGCCCACGTCGGTCACCGGCGGGTTGGCGCGGGCCCTGCACTCGAGGAACACGTCCGAGCCCTCGACCAGGCTCGAGTTGCGGTACGGCGGTCCCAGCTCCACGCTCAGGATGGGCTTGTCTGCGAATGGGGAAGGCGCCGCCGCGGTGATTGACCGGATGCGACCGCGACATGTGCGGCGACGCTTTTGCCGGAGCACAGCCTCCGGGCGATTAAAAAGAAAAGAAATTGGCCTCTGCGAAAGCGGTTCAAGTTCAGGAGGCGCTCACGAGGTCGAGGAGCCGAGCGGCCAACATATGAGGTGAAAGATGCACCGGACGTTGAAGCTTGCGGCAATGCGAGCTTCAGCGACAGGCGCAGTGGTGCGAAATGCTATGCCACTCGAAGCGTTTAGTAACTCTTGGGGGGGGGGTGTATGGTAGCCGTTCGTCACGCGTGTGACCGTGCGTCACACACGGCCACGCAGGGCAGACACAGCGACAAAAGCGTGCGAGGTAGAGGGCGTGAGAGAGAAAGGGGGAGGGATATGAGTGAGAGAGAGAGAGAAAGGTAAGTGAGGACAAAAAGGGCAAAACGCGGACGAGATTGCCGCGCCCGCCGCTGACGACGGCAGGATTTGGACGAATGCACGAAACACACGTACCTGTCGCTGTAGCAGAAAAGCGGAGGAGATTTTCGTGCTTACAGCCGGCAGCTCTCTTAACGAGTGCTTGCTGTGGTTCACCGATGTTTTTTTATAGCGACGCTGACCGCGCAAAGCGGATGTATGCCTCAGAAGTTGCCATTTGGCAAGTTTGTCGTTTTCAAATGATCGATTGCACTCTTGCTTTCTTACACGTGAACGAATGAATTACTGTGCGACGGAATTTTGCATATGTAACGACACTCCTCGACAGGCTTCATTAGAAGATTTTCAAGAAAATACCGACGAGAAATCAGAAGTGATGTCGGATTTATAATTTGAGAGCACTTTTTCAAATACAGAAGGCCACAACATATTTTGGAGGGCAGTACTTTCTTTCGCATTGCGCTGCCTTTGGAATTCCACCAAAGTTCCCTGAATCAAAGCACATTTAGGCACTTCGTGCACCGCGTGAAGCGTTGTAGAGATTGTAGTTATATGCCGCGCACAAAATGCAGCTCCAGCAACATAAAGCGAAGCGATTAAACGCAGAAGTAAGAAAGCACCAGCTTTCGTTCGAGTCTGCGAAGTACAGCCTCCTTGAAGCAGTTGCTCCAACATCTCAGCTAATCGGGTTGGCTTGTCAGATGGGAAAGCAAAGCTAAATAGGTCACCATTCAGGAACAGAAGCAGACCTAGCCCCAATGCGTTTAGCGTAATCCTTCTAGGCGGAGGCTGTTTCGAACGAATAAAAAATTGCTGTTCAAAACAACCTCGAGTACTGTCATGCGATTGTCCAAGCAACCCCATCTTGCGACGTGGTACAAGCAGCCATGACTGCTGTCGTAGAACCACGGTGACCTCATTAGAGAGACACACATTGGAGATCATCCCAAGAGGTGATTCAAGGCTTCTGTCTCTCGCACACCAGATCATGCGTCAGTGAACTGTCTTCACGAACTAAAAGTGGGGGTGACGACATCGCGATCGGCACCACGGTCCTTCGGCCCTCTATCTTGGTCTATTTTTGCACTGAAATAGGGTGAAGGTGAACCCGTGCATGAGGTCCGAGGAACGGTAGCGCACGCTTCGTGACGACGTTGGTGAACTGACATGCCCTTAGCACGAGAATGCAGCAAAGCGAAGAGAAAGGAAACATTTTTCGGCTCAAAACACACTTCGATGCAAGCACGAACTTCAAGACAACATAATTTCTGCATCAATGTATAAAAAGTTTAACCAGTTTGGGAAGAAGAAAGAAAAACCTGGCTGCACCTGTATATTACTGATGATAAACTCCTGCCCAATTTCCCGGGATTTTGTTGTTTGCCGGATTACAGGCCCAGCTAAAAAAGCTGATGGTATCATGTCTGTGATTAAAAAATATATATTTTTTCCTTAATTGTCAGCATTTTGTCTGCTTTAGAAAGGTTATGGATTGGCCTTACGTCTTCGTTCTTTAAATGTCTTCATAGAATATGTTCTTTAAATATCTTCATAGACTATATTCAGGCAGTTTGATAGTTGCAATTCTTTCGTATTTAATCTGCATGCAAAACTTATTGAAACCAGGCTTCAGTTCCCAAAAGTGGACATCAGTTTTCCGGGTGATTTCAGTTATTCAAATACCAAATGGGGCAACTTAACTGCACAGGCGCATGGCTCAGTTAATGTCGTAGAACCAACGTTAGACTATTCCTTAAACCAGCTAGTTATAACGCGAAGCATTCCTTAGCTACCTAAACCCGATTTCGCGATGTATCCGTCTCCAGTACGGTCCTATGCGCCGAGCGGCCGGCCAGAGGGAGCGCCTGCACACGCTCGCCGAGGAAACAAGATGCAGAGCCAAAAACCCATCGCAGACAAAAGAAGAGAAAGACGAGATGAAGGCTCGCAAGCGACCACCACCCCTCACTGTGCCCCCAATTCTTGGTAAATCCCCCTATGTGGGCATGTGCCATAGTATGAGGATAACAACAACAACAACCCACAGAAGAGGAGCTCATTCGGAGTACACAACACCTTCGAGGAGATCAGGGAGGCTGTTCTGGAGGGTAAAAAAAAACAAAGCAAAAACACGCATCACAACACAAGTGGATAGGGATATACTGTCGAGACTGGGGCTATGACAGGCACTACAAACTCGTAGAAGCAAGCCCTGAATTCCGACACCTGCAAGAGAGAAGATCTCTGTAAACCCAATACCCAGACACAAGCACCACGAGAGGCAGAAGGGTAGAAGGAAAGCCAGAGTCAAAGCACCGGCAAAAAAACTATCGAAAGAACCGGAAGCGGTATACGTGCATGGACATCGGGGCCTATGCCGAGCTATGCAGGTTTCGATTGCTGCGGTCTGCAACCTGAAGATGCCAATCATCAGGGCTTCAATCTATGCCAAGGATCCTGCGGAGACGGAATCACTGGCCATAGCCATCACCATCACGACTCAAGACCAACAGGGGAAGTCAACGCACGTGGTGAGGGACTCCCATAAAGCTGCGGGGACTCCCTTGCTGGAAAACCTCACCGAAGGGTGAGCGTACTAATAAGTAAATTCTCACGCACACACGCACGCACGCACGCACGCACGCACGCACGCACATACACACACACACACACACACACACACACACACACACACACACACACACACACACACACACACACACACACACACACACACACACACACACACACACACACACACACACACACACACACACACACACACACGCACACACACGCACGCGCGCGCGCGCAATAAAACATGGACACCTGGCCAAAAAAAGGCCTAGCTGGAAACAAGGTAGTGAATGACAAACCGAGCGGATCCCCACCCCTACCCCACACCCCTCCTATGACCGTATGGTGACAGGCTAGAACACCTTAGGCTAGAAAGAAGACATTTCTGACCGCCACACAAACAACTGCCCTCCTCGAAAGCCATTGTCTGGAGGAGAATAAAAACACGCATCCAAGTCATCACATTTTACAACAGGATTAGACCCACACAATACCCAAGTCACTGTCCTTGATGCGGAGCAAGCCCCACGCTCTACCATACATCTTGAGAATGCCAGGACAAACCGGACAGAAAGTTAATATTGACATACCTGACGCATGAGCAGTGAAAGGAAGCCCTGATTAGCGACAACCTGGACCAGCAAGCCTAGATTATCCAGATAGTTCGCAAGTCAGCTGCCGCCAGCGGAGCCCTGGACTAGGGGCCCCGATCACCCGTCTCCTGAGAATTACTCTATTTTAAATAAAAATTTTCTCTCTCTCTCTCTCTCTCCATGACAGAAAACGTAGACGTGCAGCCGCTGACCGACGCCGATACGAAGAGAACAGGACGATGCGTCTAGACGATGCGATGGACTGTGGTTCACGTCGGACATCCCGCGTGCACAAGACACCGTGAAGCCGGGAATCAACCGATACACCGTCTTCTCCAGGAGAACACCCGACCAGAAGTTAGTGAATGCACTCAACTCAAGGGTCTCTGTTGTCCTCAACTCTAATGTGGATTTGCAGCTTATAGTTTGCGCAGCTTACGTCGTTGACAGCAAATCTAATAGAGGGATCTCTAACCTCCACAAGACTTCGCCGCTACAATGACTTAATAAAACGGCCAGACATAGGCATAGACAAAGTCATTGTACAGTGGTATTCAAATTGATAAGTGCCGTGAATATCATGCGGAATGCTCTCGTACTTTGTAGACAACCAGCGTAGTGGTTTCTGCGACATTTCTCTTAAATTTCACTCAAAATGCAAATCAAACAGATCTGCTTTTTTTTGGTAACCTTGTATTTTTCTGACTCCATACGTAACAACTTAAGTATGTCTTAAATCGCATACCACTGAAAAGTAAATGCATTTCCCTGTACAATGAGCTAAACGTATTTTCATCCTACCTATTTCCTTACTACATTAAATCTTGTTTTGGTATCGGCTCCCGCGAGTGTAAGCATCGGCCTCTTAGAGTGATTCAGCGGTCACAAGCTACTCCACTTCACTGTAGAACATTGCATTTACAAATCCCTGAGTTTAGCAGAGAAAGCAACGATGCCGTTAACCTTGATTTGCATTTCTTCTCTGATTCATTTTTCCACAATTTTTGAGTGATCAGTTTTATAAAAACTGGCGCTTGTTAAACAAAAATGAACTCAATTGATAAACACTTATACACCTCGTAAAACTTTTCTTGTTATACGTGACATCAAAGACAGCTTCGTAAGCTTATGCGCAAAAAGAGGGCATTTTTTGAAACAGCTAAATGGCTGGGAAAACCGGCATCATGAACAAAGCACAATGTCGCTTATAGGAATACTGAACTGCCCTCCAAAAAAGAGATACATAAGTTCATATTACATGATCATCAGTACTTCTTGAAACAGAGTCCGAAAAAATATTGGAAAGCTATTTGAACCTCTCAAACTTCCGTAAATTTTTCCTTTATCAATGATTCTGGTGTTCCTATCGCTCAGAAGATGAACGAGCCAAGATTTGCAACAAATATTTCAATTATATGTTCACGAAGGACAGCTACTTAAATATTCGATGCGTCGGCAGCAGGTTATAACTAACGTAATAAGAGCCTTACAGATATTACTGTGGATGATATAGCATCATTGGTTGAAGACCTAAAAATAGCTACGTCATGTGATGTCGATGGCATACACTCAGAAATTTACCATTGCTCAATTAATCCGCAGAGATTCAGTCTACCAATTTTTTTAACCATTGCTTTTTACAGGTGAGATTTTATACGAGTGGAAGTTGGCAAAGTCATTCTAATTTCTTAAGTCCAGTTACAAAATGAACGCTGCCACCTATCGAGAAATATCGTTGACATGTATCTCATACAAACATCTCGAACTCATTATTGCATTTAACACAACCGTATACCTGGAAGGCAGCAGTTCATTTTTCTCAAAACAACATGGTTTTTGGTAGCGGCTGTTATGTGAGACACAGTTGTTCGAGCTTACTAACGGGTTACTTCGGGAAATGGACAAAAATATTCACATATACGGCATATTAATCGACTATGTGAAGACATTCGCAACAATATCAGCGACTTCAGTGGCTCCGTTGTTCTTAAAGAATAAATCTGCACTATATTATTCTGAAATATATTTCGTGTTCGTTCCGGAGCTTCTCGCGTTGGTAGTTTAGTTTGCTTTAGAACGAGGATTTGCTTCTGTTCTTCCCAGTTTCTTAAATAAGCCCTTTTCTATGCTATGATACTCGAGCTGGACTTGTAAGGTAGCTGAACACACACAAATAAAAAATGCTTCTGCAGTGAATTTCTGTTAGTATAAAATACTGCTAATCAGAACAAGGTAGTATGAGACTACATTGAGCCTTTACCTTGATTATAAACCACGCAAAAAAGAAATTCTAACGCGGCTTTACGCAGAGTTGTAGACAATTCTCACAGAGAGATCGCCAGCGTTTCCGGGTGCTAGATAAAAAGGCGTCGATTTTGCTTATGGACGCCACTTTATATTTTTATGTTAAAACTAGTAGCAAGCCAAGATAGTTGCAAAAGAAAGCAATAAATCAGTAAAAGTAAATAATAAATGATGTGTCAAAGGAATGTGTTCATTCAAATCGACAACAAGTGTAATGCGAGGAAAACATTAGTCTTCAGAAAACACGAGCTTTCACTGAGCACCACACGCGTCGCGGTATTGCGAAGCATTTAGTACGCACAAGTGAACATCTCTCGTATTGTGGACAAGCAAAGAGACGAAGGGAACACGTGAGTGTCGACGGTAGCGTTCTTTGCCGCCAATATCTTGAAACACGTTAGGCAAGTGTCTCCAAATCGAATAATCTACAAAAAAAAGAAGCCCCTTGCCATGTTTAATTTCCCTCACGCCTGTGGTTTTCTTTTCTCTGGACCATTCTATAACGAAGCAATTTATGTTCATTAAGTAAGAGGGGGCGTGAAGGCAGGCAGAGAAGACACATTTAATTACGCATTCATTGGTTCCAGGCAAGATTTCTCGGAAACCGATCCCAGGGCCGTGCGAACAATAATAGAAGCGGCGAAAACCCATCGGTCTTGCGACTGCCCTTTTGGCCTTCGTTCGGTTGTCTCGGGCGCAATAGAGGAGACCTTTTATTGATTTCGGTCAGCCCCGCAGTGGACCCTAAGCTGGGCACTCGCGAACGGAACGTGGCACACGGCCATACAGTAAAGAGGCAAAAACGCGGAAACTACAGATGCGGCGCTATAGAACGATACAGGCAGTATAATAGAAGCATTCATATTATCCGGAATGTATTCCTAAAACACATTTCGCTGCCCCTGAGCTACAGGGCGCTCTTTTGCACATTTTTTCGCTTCGGTGTCGGGCTAACGGCCGAATGCTGTAATTAAGGAAAGTATTTTTTTCTTTAGCTTGTTACTGTCACAGCCTCGCGTTTCTTTCTCCCGTGCCCGGTGCCTCTATTGACTTCGAAAACGAGCTCATTTCTAATTGAGTTTGGCGAAATAAAAGCTTATTGGGGCAGATTCCTTCCTCTTCTTCGGTGCTTTCTTTTTGCGCCCTCATTTCCTAAACGAGGAACGGCAAGCTTTGTGCGTGCACAGTCTAGGTGAGTAACGTAAGCCGGCCACGACGGCCACAGTACAGCTGTAGAGGGGAGGGAGAAAAGTAAGACAACCAAGCACGAATGAAGGAAATGCAGGCGCCGGGAGTAGGGAGCGCGACTAACAATGCAACGTGGGGCTCTTTGAAGCTGCTGCCAGCCGGAGCGACAGCGCAGCTTCGGGGCAGCCCGTGAGAAGTACAAAGCGCGAATTTATCTTCCTTCGTCCGGCAAGGCAGAGAGGGAAGGAGGGAGAGAGGGGGAAAAATAAAGCAGGTCGGCCCGCGAGGGAACACAATTCGCCGGATCCGGTGGCCGCGCGCCAGCGAGCCCCTTTCAATCTCTCCGCCGTCAGGCTTCGCGCGTAACACAATTAAAGCGACGCGCGGCGTCCTGGCTGCTTCTAATCACAGCTCTATTGATTGAAAATCACGTAGTTGAGCAACGCTGAGCCGACGGCTTGCTCCGACCTATGGGGCTGGCCGCGGCCGGCGACGCCGAAGAAGCCGCTGCGCTCGCCTACCTCCTGCCGGCCTCGCGCCAACAAAGTCGCGGTGAGGGCACTGCCTTGGCACTGTGATGTTCGGACGGGGTTGGCGAGCGCGACATTTGAGTTAGCAAATCGCAAAAGCGCGCACCAGCGCTCTAATCATCGTTCTTTACCCCTGCTTTCACTCGCCCTTTTTGCAAACCCAATTGCTTGTAGATGGCTAGATTTTCACTAATCATGCGGGCCTCTAAACTTTGTTTTAAACTTTTCTCTCTTCCTTTTGGGGGCGCGCATTCTTTCCAGAAAGAGCTGACGTTGCGTGGCTTAGCCGGTGGTGTTTCCACTCGTTTCTTGTCGGTGCTTAACGATGGAAACAGTTCAGACGTGACATGGTGGGTTTCAAAAAAAAGGGGGGGCGGGAATCTTTCTCCCTCTCTCGCTTGGTGCGTGCGTGCGCGTGCACTGTTTCCAAGACTAAGACGCGTGGCTGTGACTGGCGATCAAGGCGTAGAGATGCAATGCGTGGCAAATGACGCCTTATTTAATTAGGGCACATTTAGACAAGCCGAGCGCGAGTGTTACGCTCATAAGTGGGGTCTTGAGCTACCGGAAGAGAACAAAATTACGTGCTTCCGTTGCTGCTCGCGTACCTTGGAGAATTTTTGTCCCCGATAAAATGCATGTAACCCAGTATACCTTGTCGTCGGGAGAAGGCGAATATGAATCGCGCTTTCACAAACTTCGCCCAGAAACACATGCATGTAGCGTTAGCACGAAAACAGTTGAGGCGTGTGGGACTTAAAGGGAACCGCCGATGCGGGTTTGATCCCGGCTACCGCGGTCGCTTGTCGACGGAGACGAAATGAGGCCCGTGTACTGCACGATGCCAGTGCACGTTAAAGAACCCCAGGTGGTCGAAATTATCCGGAGCCCGGCAAAACGGGGTCCCTCACAGCCTGGGTCACTTGGGACGTTAAACCCTATCAAAGTAAATCAAGCTATTTAAGAAAAGAATAGTGTACGAAAGAAATGTTCCCTTTACGCCGTCGCAGTTATCCAATCGGTATGGCTTCTTTGTATTCAATGCCCAGTGGCGGGTTTCTAAATGCGAGTAAAAAAAATATAAAGTAACTAAAACAAAATGTTTTGCCCAGCTTTGCTCGCATAGAAATTTTGAAGCACAAGTACGACGTAAAAAAAAAAATCGCACACTACCCATATGACAAAAACTAAGGCTTGCAACAAAGTATTCAATTCTTGGGGCATTCTGTAGGGGTCATTCTCAATAGTTAGGGGCCCACAAATAGAGCTTAGTGTAAAATTTTCTGTAGCATTCCACATTTGCACAAATTGGAAACTCCATCGACTAGCAAATATTTCTTGGTAGGCACTCGCCCCTTGCAGTTACACAGTAAACTTCACGAGCTCACTTCCGTTAGGCGCAGAAAACGGCCGAAGAAATCGAGAAAACGGAGAATGTGTCACATTACCAGAGGTACGCGGCTCCAGAGCAGGCTACACCACGGACACATTGACTTTTTTCGTCGATTGCAAAGAGATGCATCCCAGCCGAAAGCACCGAGAGCAGTGACATGGCGATTGCCGCGCCCACGACACTCGAGAGAAGAGTTTTAAATTTCCCCCCGCATTCCCGAGGCCCGCACCTGGCGGCCGATACGAGCCGCCGAACGGTCTGGTCACGAGCCAATAGGTCGGCACGCGTGAGCCATCGATCGGCGGCGGACTTTTGAGCCAGCGCGGCTCCGAGCTAAGCAGAACGTGAGCCCGGGGTCGAACCTGTCCTCTCGCGCGGCGCAATGGGGTGCGAAAGATAGAGGACCGGCTCGGTCCGACCTCAACAATGTGCGGACTCGGCGCGGCGGTGGCGGCCGCGTTTCATGAGCGCGACGCGCAATCAGGGCACCCAGGACTCCGCGATTGAATTCACGCACGCCCGCCCAGTGCGACCGAGGCTTCGGCCAAACGGGGTACAACGTGGCAGGAAAGGAAACAAAGCGACAATGCGTGCGCGCGCACACACACACACACAAAAACGGCGAAGGAGGAATCGCCCACTCGCCTTAAACGACGCTGACAGAGATTAATCTTCGCGAAGCGGGAGGCTGCTGCGACATTGGCGCTCTTTTCTCCTTCCGTCTTGGTGAAAAACGATTTAGCGTCGTTAGAGAAGCGCGGCCGGTGTATCAAAGGGGGAATGCTGCTCTGCCGTCTGCTAGGAGCGAGGGAGCCTCTTCAGGGGGCCGCGAGGAATCTTAGGGCCCCGCTGAACTGCTCGCTGCGCGCAGATAGCGGCACCGAGTGGCTCTCTCCTTCAGCCCCAGGTAAGATAGCCCGCCGCCGGAGGAGAGCCTCTCGGTCCTCGAGAGACGCCGCCGTCTGCCGCGAGTCGGGCTCCGCTAACAAGCCCGCGGGGCGGCAAAGCCAACTCGCTCAGAAGTGACGTGCGCCACCATCCGTCTCGCGCGCGCGTTTCTGCGGGCATAAAGATTATAGGTATTCCTTCAACTCCGCCGCGAGAAGGCAGAAGCCCTTGAGCTTCATGCGAGACCGAATAATTTTTCTTCGCGCAGAGAGACGCCTACAAGGACTGGGATGCGTTTACTTTTACGGTAACTCTAAAAAGCAAGGTTGTTTTTTTCGGAAGAAATAGTTAATTCATGTACTGAAAAGTTCTCTGAGAAAAAAAATATGCAAATCTTGGACGTAACCAACATAAGCTGAGGTAAAGTGGTGCCGCCGTCTGTGATGGCTGAAAACTGCAAATTTTCTTTCCGGCAAAATGGAAACGTGTACGCTTCTTTGCAAACCAAAATTATTTTTAGGGCGCGAAAAATACAAAAAGGAATTTATGCTGCGAAGAAATTCAGCTGGTACGGAGTACAACGGGGGAAAATTAGTTTTGGGGAAGCCGGCCGCGGCGGCTGCGTTTTTTGGAGAAAAAACGCTAAGGCGCCCGTGTGCTGTGCGATGTCAGTGCACGTTAAAGATCCCCAGGTGGTCGAAATTATTCCGGAGCCCTCCACTACGGCACCTCTTCATTTCTTCTTGCACTCCCTCCTTTATTCCTTCCCTTACGGCGCGGTTCAGGTGTCCAACAATATATGAGACAGATACTGCGCCATTTCCTTTCCCTCAAAAACCAATTATTATTAAGCCAGCTGCCTGCCCCTGTAGAGCGTGCTTTGCCTGTAAGACTAGTGTGTTCACAGGGTAAACTTATAAAAGGGAACGATATTGTCCATATAGGCGGCTTGGATTCCCTGACAGGTTCGCAGGTTGACTATGAGCTTGAATTACGCTAAAAAAACCTGCTGAAAGCTTTCAATAGGGTTCGCGCACCAGTAAAATATATCTTTCGGTGCCTGAATAATAATGGCGTGATGCATAGATGAGATAAAGTAACAAAGCATCACAATTACTACGCGCAATACACTTTCTACACGCTCAGTGCACTTGATATAATTACTACGCTCACTACACTCCATTACACTGTGAAAGTTAACAGGTGTTTAAGTGATGTGCATTGCAGTGTGCCAAGGAAGATGACAAAGACGCTTTGATGAGGCCAAGCTAACACTGAATCTGTAATTAGTATTAGGTAGTATAAAAAACACCGACTTTTCGCTCTCGCTATACTGATTTTTCATGTTCCTGGTGTTGTAAACAGCGGCTCGTTTCGAATGAAAAATTACACCAAACATACGAGATAATAATGTTCAGCATTTGGAGTTCTATTCCATAGTCTGTACTGAAAGGCCCGGTTCAATTATGGCTTGTCTCCTGAATAACCTAGAGAAAGCTAACCATTTAGCCACAC
This sequence comes from Amblyomma americanum, assembly GCA_030143305.2. Taxonomy (NCBI): domain Eukaryota; kingdom Metazoa; phylum Arthropoda; class Arachnida; order Ixodida; family Ixodidae; genus Amblyomma; species Amblyomma americanum. Next base: position 70,283 of record JARKHS020030738.1, on the reverse strand, counting down.
CGTAGAAAACATAAGCACGCAATAGTGTTCTACAATATGCAAATAAGTTTTAATGAATTTAGAGGAATAAACTATCAGAAAGAGAGAAAAAAAAGCGAAAGAGAAACGACAATATGACACCAAGGGACCAAGTTCCTGTATTTCGCACACCACATGCGGTGCTTTAAGCGGTATTCACTTAAGGGAGTTATTCCCGTGGTGAGCGACGTGACGTCAGTAGCCGCCAAGCCTTCTTCTCCCTAGCCGCTTCTCCCTCCCCCGTCTCCTTTACGTCACAGAGGCGACGTAGCCGCGGCGGGGAGGCGGGAGGGGAGTAGACAAATGTAGTGGCTTTTGGTGAACTGACAGGTAATTATTTTTTTTCCGTGAAAAAGCCGCACATTAATACGTCTCACGCCATGGCTCCCGCGGGAGAGCAGCCTTACCTTCAACTTTGTTGTGTACGTAGGGCCAGCGTTTCGGTCTCCCCACGCAGTGCCCATCCTTTCCTTTTACCTTACCGGAATTTTCCTGCTGAGTAAAAGACTTAACGAGCACTGAAGACTTCGCTTGAAATCTCGACGATTCCCTCGGGCTTTCTACTTGGGCGTCTGGTTTTGCATGCGGCAGTAGCTACAGGTGTCTGTTTCTATTTTTTTCGTGGGTAAATAAACGTAAATATATGCTTCAAATACACGCATGCGAATGACAAGTAGTAATGCTGCTTGCAGTAATGTGTAAGAGGCCAATGCTTTCATGTGGGGCACAAAGGACTGTTTGAATATATTTTTAACGAAAAATGTTGCATTCGTGGCTCGAAAGCAGAACATTCTTCAATCAGCTCTTGCGCTGGTTTCCTGCCGTCCGCGAGAGCCAAGCCACTGTTCCCTTTCGTTCGGAGACTTACAGTAGATGCGCATGACCCAGACGTCTTCGGCCACAGCGCCGGGCAGCAGCGGGTTCTGGGCCCGGCACATGAGCTGGAGGCCATTGTCGGCGCTCGTGGGCGTGAAGTTGACGACCGAGGTGGTGACGTTGCCATCCGCCGACACGTGGTTGAAGGTCTGGTTGAGCTGGACGCCGTTGCGCCACCAGCTGATGGTCGCCGGCGGCCGCGAGCCCATCGCCTCGCACACGATCTCCACCGGAATCTTGGCCGATAGCGGCGTGTCGCCGCGCCGCACCACAGCCTCCAGGGGGCGCACTGCGTGAATCACACATCGTCATCGTCAGCAGCATCCTCATCTTCACGACAGGTGCACCACCTGAATGGCAAGCTAAATGGATGGGGTCTGTGCTGAGGCTACGAGACAAGTGCCGAAACAGGCAGCTTCTCGGGGTACGGTCTGTGCTTTTTGACCGACGGCATCTCCAACTCGCCGTCACAGTTCGAACGAGTGCGACTTGAGCACGAAATAGTGGGCTACGGTGATCACTCCCGGCTGAGCGGCATCAGTTACAGCCCAAAGACAAAGGAGAACGAGACTGACAGGGTTGACTTTCGATGCTTATGAGTGACGCGGAGTTACAGAGCGGTCCTTATAAGAGCTGTCCCGTTTGTGCATTTTGGAAATAGGAAGCTCGTTCATGTCACAATTTCGAAAGCAGAGAAGTGACATTGTGTTCGGATAGAGCACTCAGGAAAGTGCTTCAATGTTGAGTTGATTTATTAGTTATGAAAAATAAAAGACTATAACCGCTGGAGATATGAGAAAGTTGCAGCATGTCGAAAAAAACTTCAAATTTCTGTGACGGCGTCCTTATTGTCAAAGCACTTTTCGCGCTTTGAAAATGTGCGCGAAGACCGAATTTTACGTGACAGGACAGCGTATGTTGAGAATCTCGCGCATAAGAGCACTTTACTACCCGCCATTAAAATGACATGCGTATAGTCAGTCAAGCCTCGAAGGCGATCTCTAGACTTAGCAGCTGGTGTTCATTTTAAGGCGAAGGCCTTTAATGGCTCATACTTGCGGCCATGACTTTGTCCAGTCTCAAGACATGTCACACCGATGACTGAATTAACTCGATAAGAAAAAAAATCCTTGCCCACGGCGGGATTCGAACCACCATCCTTCTGTTCCGCAGCCGAGCGTGCTAACGACTACACTACTTCCTGCGAAGACGCACGTAGTTCTGGCCAAAATTGTTTTTCTTTCTCTTTCTTTGCCCACACTAATATATGTCTAGTGTAAGGGCAGGGCCACTTTGTTTTTTATTTATTTTACAGTCCCACAATACTTTTTGTCTAACGTAAGGACGCTAGAGAGCGTTTGCGCACAGGCCTCGAATCAGTCGAATGCCTTCCAAACGCCCTCCAGGGTCTCCAGCAGTTAAGATTCGCAAACAATTGTACAATGTCATTGTGTAATTGAATAATGTATAGTTTCTAGAAAGCTGCCTGGAGTGGCATGCCGGCCTATAAAAACCAGACAGGCCTCTCCTGCATTCATTAAAGTCTCTCCTCCCCCTCCTCCTCTAGAAAGTTGCAGTAAGTGGCAATCCGTCGACGGTGTCTTGTGTACATTCCATGGCCTTGTTCCTGTAGCCTCGTTGTTTCTTTCAAAAGAGCATTAGAGCAGTCACTTGGCAGAGTTCATAGCGCCTTTTTTTATGATGACATCCTAGCTAATGTGCTCTCTATTTTTTACGTTTATTTAGTCGCACCTGTATTTAAGCATTCGAAGTTTTAAGGCTATAGCGTCAAGGGTCTCGATAGATTGGTCGAGAGGGTCATGAGGTAACAACCACGCTACCTCGTGCGGGTAATTGAAACGCCCCACAATGTTCACGCAGTACAATCGTGATAACGTCACTACACTATTCCTTATTGGTCTACAGGGTCACGACGTCGTTCCACCACCATTACTTAGTGCATCTGAAGAAAGAAAAGCAATAGCGTTGAAACGAAATGTGTTCGACCCGGGACTCGGACCGCTGCCTCTTGGGTCACGAGCCGGGAGCGCTACTTCTCGACCACTGTGGAGGGTTCGCTGGACTTGGTAAAGGGAGGCCCCATGTGTCTTGTGACAAAAAATTAAGAGTACAATAAAAAATAATATAAAATTAAGCAAAAATAGGGCCCGAGTCTGCGAAGTGATATGCAAAGAGGGTCACAGGCCACTGAAGAGACCCATTAACGCTATCGCATCGTACCATTAAGCGGAGATTAAGTGTTTCCCGAATTGCATGTGAAGGCAAAAACAATACCTGTTCCGGCTTCTTTGTTTCAGTTCAGAAGGACTTATTGGCTAAAAACATTGTAGCTTTAAAGAGAGTGCTTGAAAACTCTCGAAATTAAGCAAACTCACTAGCATGCATTTACAACTTACTGAACATAAGAGAGTCATTATTCGCTATACAGTTGTTTGATACATCGGCAAGCTTTATGGCGCAAAGTTTTAGCACAGGGAATTGGCAAGGTGCAACTCGCATTTTTTTTGTAGAACCTTATCAAGGAAAAAAGGTTCCATGTGCCAAATGATTCCAGTCCTCGTTGACGTACAAAAAAAATATCGCAGTTTGAGAGAGGCGACAAAAATAGAGAACAGAAAGAACTCACATATCATTTCGAGCTTGACGGAAGTTGCAACCGGGGCCGAGATGTTGTTCGACACTTGGCAGGTGAAGACGGAGAGCAGATCAGAGCGCTCCAGCCTCGGAATAATGGCGTCGCTCCGGATGTTGCCACGTGCCGACGCACGGGTCAGGTTGGTGACCATCTTGCCATTCTTGAACCACGTGATGGACGGACTCGGTTTTCCTGCGTGCGGAACGGAAACGAGATCACAATGCATTCTGCAGCGCGAAAATATTTCTGAAATCTGAGGTGCAGCAGTGACACGTGGTACAAGTCGAATCTGGCTGGGAAGTAGAGCCAAATTTGGTTCCGAAAGTGGATGGAAAGTTGAGCTTCTTGGCAATGATTCATTTCACTTTAGAAAGCAGCGCAAAAGATGCGAAACTCAAAACGTGAGAAGCTACATACGCGTGGAAATAAAACAACCGAAACTATATTAAAAGGTGGATAAGATGAATATAAAAGCGAGAACAGTTGCATATGCAGTAGAGGGCGCAGAAGAAAAGAACCTTCACAAAAGCTACCAGAAGAGAATTTTCTTTGTCCGAAAGTGTCACTGGTGTTTGGCTGGATCATTGATTTCTTCTTTCTGTGCATGCGATAAGCTTCTAAACCCACACGTGTCCTTTCCTCTGGGTAGCAAGTACAGAAGAACCAGAGAATGCTCGATCAAGCATACCATATGCAACTTTCCATTTTAGCTGTTTAGAATGTGCTCTTAGCATGCGGTGCTAAATATTTAGGACAAACTAGAAGATGCGTGAATGCCCGATAAAGTGAACACAGGAATTCCCGTGTGAAGAATGAACACGATAATATGTCCGTACGGTGCAAAAAAAAAAAAAATCGATTGCACTCTCTTAAAAAGCTACATTTAGCCGGCTTTCCCCCCCTGCGATCCCTCTCTCCCGGTGATACCGTGTACCACTGAGAGACAAGTAAACCAACCTTAAACCTATTTTATAACAACAAAATCGGTGCAAAATGGCTCGAAGAAATGGACACGTGTGGCTCTAGAATCTACCACACCTCTGAAGGAATGGAACCAGTGTGTTAGTGGTGCTTTCAGAGAAAAAAAAAAGAAAAGAACCTTTAAATTTTATTAGTGCTAGCTTTTTTTTGTTAAGGGATTCTTGATTTTCATACCCTCCTTCACATGTGCAGAATTTTTGCTCTTTTTTTCGTATGCGTTTCATCGCCTTTAAATAAAACCTTCAGCTGTTAGCGCCATGTGTGCGCCCCGTTTCTCGTTCTTTGCGTTTCGTGTGTTTTACGCTACTTTACATTAAGTTTGATGGTGATTTTCTTTCTCTCTCTCATGTAACTTTTTAGTCGTCTTTAGATCAAAACCTTGATGCATTGCTTTCGCAGCACAGCTGGAAAGAGCACCTGCAAGAGCGGGCTGTTTCACGATGCGCCTTATTTTGTAGCGCGACGTCAAAGCCTCTGAAGAATGTGCCGCAAATGAAGTTTCTCTTTCTTTCTCTTTCTCTCTGCTTGTACCAAGAAAGCCAACTGCCTGTTTGTGATTTCAATTCCACCGCGCAGACATTCTGAATTTTCGGGCTGAATTGATCTAGAAAGTTTTATTTCTTACTTTTCTTACACGGATGCACTGAAAACGGGGGTACCATAAAAACAAACAGCTGTTCATCTGGAATGTGCACATACGCTGCTGGGGTTGCATCATTCCAAGTTAGGCTACTCAGCCGACTTGTTTACAAAATGTCACGACCTTCCGCTTTAATCCTTGCATAATGAACGAGCCCTACGTCACATGCACGGCGCCTTGGTCGCGCCTACGATGTAAGTCAAGAATTCGAGCGGAAGGTAAGTAAAATCTAGTACTTCGCAGCCTGAACTGTTCCTTTTTGACAGATCCAGGGAGGCAAAGCAGAGATAAATTTCTGATGTTCTTAACATTAATTTTTTGGGGAGCAAAAATGGAAGCGGCAAAGTGAGAACGACACCTTAAACCGTCCGCTTGTCTTCTGCTCATGCGCTTGACTTTGGTGTCTTTCGTCTCGACGCGGAGGGGCGAAGATAAAAGAAGAGCCAGTAGAAAGCCGCCTGCTTGAATTGACAGCGCGGTGATTAAGGAATTGAACGACGGGAAGGGTGCAGGCGCAGCCCTTCTAAGACAGCCGCGATGCATGTAGATTAGCAGCGGCGTTCCACGTTGGGGAGAACAGCAGAGCGAAAGAAAATCTACCCCCGCCCTCTTTTCGTTAAATCCCGTAAAGCCAGTGAGCTAAATGCTTCCAAAACGCTCTTCGAAGCTTCGCGGGCGAGTCAAAGGCCGTGCCTTCTCGAGTGTGCGGGAAGAGCGAGGAGGAGGTGGAGGAGGAGGCACAGAGGCGCGATCGATGGATGCGTACATGAACAATCGGGCCGCCTATTAGAGGCGCACCAAAGGGCATCCGGCGGACACAAAGCAGCGATAACAAGAGGAGCGAAAAGCCAAGAGCCAAAAAGCTGTCGCGGCTATAATACAAGTCGTTCATTTTTCTTCCACGTGCTTCCCCTATTCCCGATAGCCTAGCGTATAATTGAACAACAACACGTAGGCGGGTCACGATCGGCTTCGAAGAATAAGGAGGGGGGACACGCCGAAGAGAGGCCAGGGGGAAGAGGGGGGGGGGGGGGGGGCATTGGACGTCACTGCCATAAATCCCGGCCTCTGTTTTCCTTGGAGCTTCGGCGCCGCGTTCGGTCAGCTTAATTCCGTATTGGGACTCCACCGCCGCTGCCGCCCCTGGCCCGCTTGCTTCTTTTTCATTCCGAAGCCGCCCGGGCCGGCCAAAACAGCCCGACGTCTTTTGCCGACCATTTCAGTCGCTTAATTTGTTCAAACCCGGAGCCGTGATCCCGAGATTTTGCAGTCTCCGCGAAAAGGGGCTTATCTTTTTTTGTTTCAAAAGTGAACGGTGTTTCTCGCCACTGGCGTCTATTTTTTTTATTGACGTCTTGAAAACAGTTAGACGCGATCTTTATTTTTTCTCGGTGTCGGGTAAGCGAGCGTATTTATTATTTTCTTCTGACGAGAGCGTGTCTCGAAAGCGGAAAGGGATGAGGAAGACGCGAGCTCGAGCGCTTTGTGCAAGACATGGCGTGGCGGTGCCCATAAGTCTTCGAGAGCTACACGGAGAGCCGGCTGTCCCCTTTCTGCCCGTCATTTATTCCCTTCAGCATTTCGGCCTCATTTTTCTCTATGAATGGGCCAACCTGCCACCCCATTAATCGGCTCACCGCCTTCCGGCGGCGCTTTCTCAACAAATTTCACGACTTTCTTGGCACCTTCAAGCCCTTTCGATTACCGCTGCGCTTGGCGTCGTTACTCCAGCGCACTTAATAAGGAAGGATGCAAGGAATACACTTCACCAAATTTCTGTCTGTCTTGTCCTTTATTGATCCCTGTGCTTCTATGGCAACGGTGGTGAGAGTACTCGGGAATAAAACAAAAATGAAGTTGACGCACAAATTATGCTAATGATCACTAAGAATAAAATTTCTGTGCAACGCGGCTAAAAGTTTGATTTGTCATCTTGCAAAATCCTATGCGCACAGAAAATCGTTTTAATCAGGATGAGGATTCAGCGCCATGTAAGTCACGGCTGAGTTCTAAGAACCACATTAGTGAGAGTGGCCCGAGTATGCCCGTTGATGCTGCCTGAATTGCGAAGTTAACCATGCGCGTGAACGGCTGGCGTTGGTTGCTAGCATGACCGCTCTTGATAGGAGGTCCTCATAGCAGGCGCTTGGCTATCGGGTGTCCATGCGTCTTTCGCGCCACTTAATCGAAAACTGGATTGTTTCGTCGAGAGACCCGCTGCGCCCACGTGCGGGCCAGGCCCACGGCAGGTGGCGGATATCGGCATTAGTCTTTGTCTGGGACTTGCAGGTGGGACACCCTTTGCAGGGATACAAGCCTCGAAATTGAGGCCACATTCGAATTACGGTACAGGAGTGAGGACAACCCTGACCCTTCGAAGTGCCACCTCCACAGCACGGGTAATACCACGGGCTGGGGGGTTCCCGCACATGGAGGGACGAGAGTACGCGTGCAACACCTGAGGTACTCTTTACTTCTTAAAACGGGAGTGGAATCACACAGATTGAGGAGCGTAGCCAATGACGAAGTTGGAGTCGCCAGGCAGGTCGCAGAATCCTGAAGTATTTGGGAACTGAGGAGGTCACGTGAGACCCACTCAATCCGAACTGGCTGCGAGATGCGAGCCGCCAGGCGGTGGATGTTTTGGCAGGTTTCTGGGCTTGGACAGACACGTCAGAGATAGCCATGCTACTTGAAGGGCGCCGGTATGGGTGACAGTGCGGGCCGTAGGCACCATGGTAATGGTGGCCGCAGAGAAAAGTACCTCTTGGCGAGCAACCAGCTCAGCACAAAAGGAGGAAGGAGGTACCGTGAATCTAAACCTGGACGTCTTAATAATGGCAACCTTGCAAGGGCAGTAAATTGGAGTTGTTGTTTTTCAGGCCTGAATGCTTGCTTAACAGAGTATACTGAGGTGCCAGTTGGTCAGACATATTATAGGCAAAAACGTAGCATATGGACTGGACGAAGAAGGGCGAAGACCTGTCCTGTCTTCATCCTGTCTTCGTCCTGTCTTCGTCCCGTCCATATGCTACGTTTTTGCCTGTAATAAATCTGAATGCTTGCATCTACATAGATCACGATGAAGCCGTGGGGCAAGTCCACATCATGTTCAATAATTCAGTTGCGAAGCGACGACACCCTATGAGTTGATGTTGAGTCTACTGCTGATGTATTGTTGTAGTCGAAAAAATGCCAGGGAGGAAGAAGTGACACCCTCGGTGGGAGTATGGAGCGCGATGGAGCATAAGCCCTGAGTGCTCGCGTTGTGTGCGAAAGTATGGCCTTAAACCTGCCGCATTACGTCGCTGCTGCACCAGCTCATCTAGTGTGTTGAGCTGTGCATTTCCAACACAGCACAAAAATGCCTTTCAAGTCTTTTTAAGCTCCCGATACTTCACTTTTCACTCAGCACGTATGTCGACTCGCGGCCGTGATGAGGCCGACTTTAATGTAGTTATATATGTTCGCACCTGCACTCTGTCGACGCTGTCGTGCGTATGCACCCTGTTCCCATTTATTTTGCTCTTCCATTTTCCACAGCGCAGAAAAGTAGTCAAGATGTTCACGGCGCAGGCAGGCCTCTCGGCAGTTCTGGCGGAATAACGCCCCTCTGCCTCTCTGACCACTTTCAAACCGCTCGGTGTTGGCACATTTTGTGCGTCCTTTCGTCTCTTTGCTTGGGCTCGTTGCAAGAATGGCTGTCATACATTGTCGCTACCAAACTAGAAATTTATGAAACGTTCGGATTATTTTCTGTACTCAGATTTGTTTAGCCTGCATTTTTTCAGTGAGATCACAGACAAAACGGTCCACCATTGATAGCTGTACATGTAGACAAGCAACAGCCACTGAAACCAAGGAAAGCACAGGGTAATAGCAGAATGTCTGCATTCCCCTATGCTTCCGTTATTTTCAGTGACTCTTGACTTCCTTGATATATGCACCGTCACGAGAACTTCAGTTTCATATCCCTCTGCCAATTAGCTTAACGAGGGCCTCCTTTATAGCAGTCTTGATGTCATAGAAAGCATAAGAGGATTGTCGCACAGCTTCCTACCTCACCATTCGATCACGATCAACGTGGCGCTTGCGGTATAATAGCGCGTTCCTACGTCCGCCGCTATGGTCGAGGGTGGCGCTGGTGAACACTCCCGAAATTAGGCTGCATGCAACATAAACACCCTCGAAAGTACAGGATTGGACTGTTGCTACCATAGCTCAGTTGGTAGAACACCGCACTCGACATGCGTAGGTCGTGGGTTCCGATCCTACCGGCAGCAACGTCCTGTGACCTTGTGGCGTCATCACAGCCTACCCACCGGATTGTGAGAAAACTGACCACCGTGGCAGGTGGCATTTAAATTAATGATTAGCCTCGCGAGATTGCTCACGAAGAGCAAACTGGGTCTCACAGGGCCCACCGGTGGCAGCACCATTCATCTCAAGGCATTGGCTCCAGGAGTAGAGCGAAGGCTCCCAGCGATCTGTGAATGTTAAGTCGAAAATTACCAATTCCGCATATATGGACATTAGACCATTAACGGTGTCACGTGATACTTTTAAGGCGGAGCTGAAGTGTCTCTCACAGTAGTATTTACACTCCTGATTTCCCATTGATCAACAGCAGAAATAAAAAGGGGTTATGACGCTCGGCTGCTGACACGTGTTCCATCGCGGCCGTGGCGGTCGCATTGCGATGGAGGCGAAATTCTAGAGGCCCGTGTGCTGTGCGATGTCAGTGCACGTTAAAGACCTCCAGGTGGCCGAAATTTACGGAGACCTCCACTACGACGTCCATCATAGCCTGAAGTCGCTTTGGGACGTTAAACCCCCATAACCCCATGAACTGTAAACCATAAAAAATGGTAAGCCCCCCAAGCTTTCTTCGGTTTCAGTGACTGTAGGCTTTCTTCATATATGTGTCATCACGAGGTCCTAAATTCCCTATCCTTCTGTTAATTGACAATTGTAGATGAGGAATGTATGCATAATATTAACATAAACCGCTGCTTGGTAATATCTGTTTCGGTTCGTTTATTAACGTTTTTGAAGAGAATGAGAAAAAAAGATGAGCAGTGCGAAAGATCATTATCGTTCTATAGGCCCCACCAGCTAATACGTGGACTTTGGGATGAAGAGCTCAATCGCCTCAGGGCTACAGCCTTTCTTACCTCTCACATCCGTTTGTAACTGACGATTGGCCTCTGCTGGGTGGCCTGTGGGGCCTTCTCATCACGAATCACCCCCCCCCCCCCCCCCCGTAGATTCCTGACTATAAATAACGGCACATTTCTTCATGCGACTGCCTGTATATTTGGTATCATTTACACAGCTTTCTTCCTACTTGAAATGTCTTCGCATGCTAGCTTCGAGAACCCCAAATTGTCAGAAGTTTTTGAGCTGTGGCTGACGAGTCCACACTGGTGACGCCGCAAGTAAAGTACCGTAGCGCTTTTTTCTACGGATGTGAGGAATTAAGTAGCCTCGAGCTGTTCCGAACCTCGATCATGGGCACAAATACCTTAAGGAAATAGCCATCAAGTTCTTGTTAGGGTGATGGTTTTCACCTGAATGAAACAGATAACACGTAGCGTTATGCGGGCACAAAAAGATTAGTGAAAAAAAGATTGACTCTTACCTCCCGGAGTCTCGCAGGTGAGTCGAAGCTCGTCACCTTCATAGTAAGGTCCCACCGTGTCTTTTTTTACTCTTCCTCTCGCGTCTCGGATGATTGGGGGTTTCAGAGGACCTGCATTCAGAATAAAAAGGAATTAATATTCATATCTCCAAAATACTGGCAGTAGTTTTACTGCGAACAGTGATGGAAGTATTAGCCGTGCACGTCAGCTTCGGCGCTGACTGCGAGTCAGCTCAGCACTACACGGCAACAAAGAAACGGTAGCATATACCATGCACCTATACAGACTAAAAAAAAAAGAAATGCAGGCACGATTCTGCACAGCACATCTGCAGCGTTTTAGGATCTGCACATTTCATTGCAGACCACGTTCTACACAGGCATTTCGAGTATATTGTTGTTTCAGGTGCACGCTGTTTCATGCGACACCTGGAGTCGAGCAGCCTAAATAGCTTACCCTCAGAGTTCAAAATTTGGGTAATCACGCTGAAGGGTGGGCCAGGGTTTCATTTTCATGTTTACTATATTTTTTTTTTTTGCGGGGAGGTGGCGGGACATCACGCTACAAGGACAATTGTTTCGTCGGAAAGAGTGAAACAACGCGAATACAGGACGAGAGAAAAAAGGCATGCGCAGGCGCTATCAACCAACTTTATTGCTTTTCGGCGAAGCTACATTTTTTCTTTTTTTGGGGGGGGGGGGAGCACGAAAGGGTTAAAAATGATTCTGCAGGAAGAGAAAATTCAAGAACTCGTGTTCGTATGCAAGCCCCTATGAAAGATATGCCAGTTCTTTTCCAAGATCTGGATGAAGGATGGCTCATGTACTATTCGCTCTTTAAAGGCGATGATAGCATTAGGACGGCAATGAAGGCGCAAACTGTCCGACGTCGAAAGGCCGGACTAAGAGCGAGTCAGCAAAAATGAAAGTGACGAAGAATTACTCCGCAAACATGAATAAAAGAAGTGATTACGAATAGAAATAGAACAATAATAGAATCAGAATTGTAATAGAATTGGAATTGGAATGAAATTAGAATTTAAATCGATTGGTGAGTAAAAGAAATATGCGAGAGCATCTTGTCTGCCTTAATCCTCTGCCTATAAAATTTTTCGATTGTACGGTATGCTTCGCAAATTTCGCAATGTCGCTGGATGTTGTACCGTTTAATGATGTGACATCGTTCGATTCGTGGAGCGCAGCTTAAATTTTGCAATACATCGCCAAATGACAGTCATGCCTCGCTTTCACAGAGTACGTATGTTCAAGCAAGCGTTAATGACGCAGCCACCAGTTTGTCTTCAATACGAACTTCTACAAGTGAGAGCGATGTCATAAACACTGCATGCTGTGGCATTCAACATACTTTCGCGCATGGTTCCTGCTCCAGACAGATTTTTCCTAGAAATCGTCGTTCACTAGCAGAGAATACAGCACTGAGTCTTGATTTTCTCATCGTTTTCTTCGTTTTCCACGGGGTTATGTGAAAAATTGATTAATCTGCGGCACAGCAGCGAATCTTTTGTGCTGTGGTCTAAGTTTCCATTTTTCGACCTTGTGGACAGCAGCGACTCGGCTACACTGAGGAGTACGTTTGATGGGAAGCCAGCATAGTTTAGTCTCGTTAAATGAGAATTCAAGCTCTTCTGGACCTCGTGTTCCTGGAACTTCGTCAGTGCAGCCTTAAGACTTTATTTAGCGATTCTTCTCTTGATGGAATTTTAATGCCATAAGTTTAACGCTAGAATGCATTTGCATAATCTCGTGGCCTATCGCCAGCAGAGGTGGGAGGGTGAAAAGATTAGTTCTAAGAATTCTAGATTTGTTGTATCTTTTTTCTGTGCTACCCCACTGTTGACATGTAGGAATATACCACAGATTCTTGACAAATTTCGTGACGAAATGCAGAGGCTCGAATTGATGACGGAACACCCAGAAAATGATCAAATGATATTTTTAGACCTAAAAAATGGCCAGGCTTAGCTTGGTTAAACCAAGAATGCGTTGCATATCTCGATGGAGTTCCGTGCTGCTCCGTTGACTCGATAGGCTATTGACTCGATCGCCATTGAAACTGCCCGTGTAGCAGCGCTCGATCGCCTTTGAGTCGATAGATTATCGGTTCGAGGGCCCTCGAAATGCCCGTGTGACAGGGGTATAAGACTGTCCCGGCGAAGGAGCGCAGCTCTTTTATACATATGCCGTGACGTCAATCATAGCGCAGCGCCCCTAGCGGGAGGAGCGGGAGTCAGGTGGTGGCTGCGGCCGCGCGCGACCGCGCCAGTTGGGGCCCAGCTTTTCCTCCGTGACGTCACGCGCCAGTGCAGCGGCCTTAGCGGGAGGAGCGGGAATAAGGTGGTGGCTGCGGCCGCGCGCGACCGCGCGAGTTGGGGCCCAGCTTTTCCTCCGGCTGTCGTGACGTCACGTCACGTGGTTTGGTGGCTGCCCGGCCGCGCCCAAGGGCTGATCTGAGTGATTGCAAAATGCAACGCATAAAATGAACTTTTCACCTTCCTATGTCAGCTGGCGATATGCCCATGCAAAACCATGCAAAACCATTGTGCGATTCAACTCATTGCATACAAAGGTCACCAAGAAAGGTCATCAACAAGCTTTATAGCCAAAAACACTAAACCTGGTTGATAGTCATCGTCTACGCGCGTCGCCTCTTTCTCCCGTCCTGTATTACTCTTTCACTCTTTCCGCCATGTACCAACCAGCCCAAGCCAACGCTTTGTTTCGTCATCGAGCATGCTCGCGGTCTCACATTACTCGTGCACCAATATTCTTCCAGCCTTCGCTTGAAGTATTGTGATAAATTTTCAAGCGATCTTAAAAGTCAGTGACATGATTCCATGATCAGGATCTAGCTGGTGCCGCGTCCTAGATGCTGAAAATTCGGTTACTTACTGTGCTCGCGAAAACTTTTGGCGCTTAAATGCTCACACGTAGGTGCAGCATATCCACAAAACTCCATGACGTCGGGCGTCGATGCGCCTGAATATCAGAACCGCGGTCCGTTTGCCTTTGGCGTAGCATAATTAGTTTTGGCGATCGCCCAAAAGCCGCGTGATTCATTTCGACGAGAGTCCACAATGCTAGTTAGGTGCACCGCCACCACGCTTGTCCTTCATTCAGTGAGCAGTAGTTCGCAATAAGCAAGAAGTACGTTTGCAGATTTGCGCTTCTGCTCCCTGCGTGCCGTCACCTACACGCCAATAGTATTACCGTCACTGCATGAAACTCTTTTTCCTCAAACCGAGACACATTGAGCTAAATACTACTTTTGCGGTTGGCTGCATTAATTTTCTGGGAAGTCGTTGCAGCTTAAGTTGTTTCAAATTTTTCGCCACCTGGTGAGTTATGCGCACGTGTATTATCAATGCGGAAAGCTGGGCTAGTTGGTATGTCATCATTAATTAAAAGACTAGCGCATAAAACTGGGACGCAGAAAGAGAAGAAGACAGGACAAGCGCTTGTCCTGTCTTCTTCTCTGTCTGCGTCCCAGTTTTATGCGCTAGTCTTTTAATTAACGTGTATTATTTCGCGTAAAAAGAAAGTGGCAGTTTAGAAGAACTTCTTGATGGCCGATTTGCTGCATGACTATTGTTAAGAACGGGTTGTGCACACAAAAAGACGAACACGAGAAAAAAGTTACGAAGACGGAAAGAGCACTCTTTCCGGGTCGGTCGTTTTTTTTCCTGTGCTCCTCTTTTTGTGTGCGCAACTCTTTAAGAAAATGGCATCAAGTCAGAAAATAAAAAAGAAAACATGAAATAATTGTCGCCTAATAAAAACTGCCATAATGAGAACAAATTATTTTATTACTAGATTACTTTATTGGGAGGAAAACTGAAGAATGAGCTTTTAGGGAAGTTCCGAACCCGCATCTCATTTATGTCCCTTTTCGAAGCTGAGAGCTAGGCACGCAGTCCAAGCGCAGTTATATTCTAAGGTACCGTATAAAACTGAACTGATATGCAACACTCCGACCTAACGATTTAAAAAATCCAAAAATTCCCAAACTCCTCGTCCTTGACTGTTCGAAGAAGTGGTAGCAATACGGCAGTAAAAAGAAATGACATATTGGCAGCAAAAAGATTCGCATGATAGTGTGCACGCATCACTCAGCTTTGCTGTTTACACACCGGACACACGCGTAGCCCTCGAGAGAGGCAGATGTTGACGCAGGGTTCAGAGCGAATTGCAAGCGTGTGCGCTCATGCAAGCCCCCCGGTCCTCCGGCTCTGAAAGTTTCGAAAGCGCATATCACGCACTAATGACGCCCGCGATACCTCGGAGACCCTGGACTAAGGCTTCGGAAGATGCGCATTACGCACTCCTGGTCTATAGCGTCATGCTGGCGTCGCTTTCCTCACTGGCCGCATGGATTCCTCGAAACTTTGACGTAAGCCACTGCCGATAATCGAGGGGCGCTCCTCTCTGTAACCCCCTTATCACAAGAGCATTTGTGGCGAAACAAGGAACTTCTTCGATGTGCTTGCTGGATCAAAACAGCGAAGAGATGCGTAATCGAGCTACTTAGAGGTCTTTTTTTTTTTAGAAGGGCCTGCATCTCGTTTTCTCTTGCCAACGCGTTTCATGTTTGAAGCAGAATACAACTACGGCCACGTGCCCGATTGCAGTGGACACCAAAGTGGCCTCGAACCTTCTGCTTGCTTAAATCCTCTGGTTACTCCCTCGGATAAAGCCAAAGAGCGGATAATTTTGCTCTTATTTTTAAGCCTCACATGTAAATCGTTTTCCAGTCGACGTCAGAGAATGCTCGGAGGTGAGACCAAAAATGAATTGCACTTTGCAGAGCGTCAAAGACTTAAGGAAAGAAACAGTTAAACAATCAGCTATGGACAGCTTAGTGGCTTGCATAACCTCGGGAGAATTATTGCAAAGCTACGGGTTGGACGAGCCGTCACTTGTTTTGAACTCCGTCAAACATACACAGTGTAGCGCCAGACTTGACGTAGAAAGGAAGTATGCATAGAAAGGACGTAGGAAGGAAGCATTAGGTGAGGCGCAAGTTTTTTGTTTGTACGAACCATAATCGCCCCAGCCTATTAAAACTGTAATGAACCACAGGATGTGTCCGTGCGGGATGCAGAAAGCAAAGTCGAAGCAACAAAACAAAACCAGCTGTGTGTTGTGTTGGGTTTAGTGGCGCATAAGCATCTAAGCCTATATCATGTGCCAAGCTCAAGGTATAGGAAAATTGTTTTATGCATAACGTTACAAACATGTGGAAAAAAAATGGTGGTGCTTTAGCTCTGGTTAACCCTCGTCGAAAGCGAAGAGCTGCATCTCCCTGGCTACGTTTATGGTCGAGCGACTGGTGGTCTCCACGACAGGAGTCGCATCGAACACACCTAGCGTTAGGCTGAACGCATCAAAGTGCACCGGCGTTTTATGCAGAACCCACTTGATGCCCTGCGCATGCGATTCCAGAAGACACTTTCCCGCTCCGCTCGGTCATGGTGTGTGACGTCGCGGAGGGAGTAGGCAGCACACCTGGTATGCCTTCTTTCTTCCTTCCCTTTTCTCCGTAACGCGGTGACGGAGCGCACATCTGCCACTCTCCACGGCAGGCGTCGCATCGATCACACCTAGCGTTCTGCTGAACGCATCAAAGCGCACCAGCCCTTTATGCAGAACCCACTTTCATGACATGCGCATGGGAAGCCGGCAGACGCTTTCCCGCTTGACCGAAGGTCAAAGGTCAAGGTCAAAGGTCAAAGTCGAGATAGTTGGTGTAACAGGCGCTGGTGGCGCTGCTGTAGCTGACGTCATGTGTCGAACTGACTACCATCAGAATCCTTGCCGCTTCCGGCGAGATACTACCCTTTCCAAAGTTATACATGGCTGTTTTGCTATCGCTCATTATAAAATTGGCTTCCGTTCCAACGCAAGCGAGCGCTATCGCAACTTTTTCGGCTGTTTCCGTGTTGCGGCTTCTAATGGTGGCCGCCGATACGGTGGCACCGCGACCGTCGACCACTGAGGCGACCGCCGCAGCCGACTTACCACTTGCCGCGCCCACGTACGCAACTGACTTGCCGTCCGGCGCTTCTAATCGCGGAGGTCCCGGCCCTCGTCCCCCAGGCCTATGTGCCTGGGACGGGGAGTAGGGGACCTCCTTATCTGGTGGAAAATAAAGTTGGTATCATCATCATCTGGCTACCACCAGTTGTGGTCATGGTTTGACCTCTAGCTACATTCAAGGTCAAACTTGCGGCCCCGCTGATGGCTCGAAGAGCTGGTGTAGTGAAGCTTTTCGCTTCAAAAACATTTTATGGTGTAGAGGGTCTAAAACTTTAGTTCATACTACCTAGTAATGAGAAAGGAAAGAAACTTTAGAAATGGTAATAGTAAAAGCTTTAAAGAAGGTCGGGTAACCTCAGCTGCCATCCTTGGCTGGGCAGGGATCTCGAGGCTCCTAGCCAACGAAATAAAGACCTCAGCCTTCTTCTCAGGGATGAGAAAGTGGCTGAGGTGTATCAAAAATCAAGCAAAGCAGTTTGTAAAAAAATTAGTTTCTCAAGAAGACCTGCTCCTCTACAGAAGCTAAAAACACAAGACATGTCGACAATTGCATCATCAGCTAAGAGCAGTGCTGTGTGAAAAAGAACGCACTCATTATAAAATTAATCAAAGTACTATTTTTTAGTTTTTCGAGTGGTGATCATGAGAATAAAATGTTATTTATTGCAATTTCATCTGCACATTTTTCGCAAACTGGTTTCTCTTGTTTAGTCAGCGGGAATAAGTTGTAAATTACGCTGCTTTCAATACTCTCATTAATTATTCTGCCTACAGCTGCAGAGACAGCAAAAAATTTGGCAGTAAACTGGATTCACAGTTTGTAACCCTTACTATTTTTTGCCAGTTTCCTTGTACTGCCGCGCTTCCGATATTATCTGCTGTTTTTGAGCAGTCAGTGTAAAATTCTGTGTAGTTCACATATTTTTTGTACTTTTAGGTATTCCTGTGATGTGTGTTCGTGTGGTGTTTTTTGTTTACGGAAGTGTGTCAGTGTGAAGTCACATACGGTGGGAAGGCTGTACCATGGCGGCAGCGGGTCCTGCCTTACGGTGACATCAGGAAGGGCGTCCAGTATTTCTAGGTTTTGGCGTCTGTCCTCGAAACAGAGAAGCAGAGGTCTGATTGACTGGTCTTTATTGCTGAACAATATTCTGGACGTGCACTTTCTAACAATCGGATAACAAATATATTTCGGTAGAGACCTTGTTTTCAGTACGTATGCGCTTATGAGCATTGTTCTTCTGTCTGCTAGGGGTGGTTCTTTGGTTTCTACATAAAGACTATTTATGGTAGATGCTCTGTATGCACCGGTTGAAAAACGAGGACCAAAGTTGTGGACTGGGTCCAGTCTTAAATTATGACAGCCTGCCTGAACCATAGACTGCGAACCCAAAACCTAAACAGGAGTGCACTAGAGAGCGATGCTGTAAACGGCAAGTTATATCGGAACCCCAGCGTTTTCGTGAAAGTACCTTAAGTACGTTGCGCGTTCGAGATGCTTTATTGTTTATGTTGTTTATGGGAGGTATGAATATGAGGTTTTTGTAGAATGTTATGCCCAAGGACTTGTTTTCCTGTTTTACTGGTAACACAACTTCATTCAGGTGTAAGGTGGGGTCGGTCTGTGAGCTCCGTTTGAGCGAGAACAGCACAGTTACAGATTTTTGTGGGAAAAGCTTGAATCAGTTTATATTTGCCCAATTAGCCAATTTATTTATAGTCATCTGTATCTGTATTTCACATGTTGACACGTTGGAGGATGTACTATTGGGGACAAAGTTCTCCAGGGCGCATCCCCGGGAACAAAAGCCGATAGCTCCGTTATTAGGCAGTTGATTGAAGATAAACCTGCGGAAATGATAGTCGGTCCATGGTATGTGAGTGTAGCGCAAACCGGGACAAGGGACACAGAAAGACGTGCACAACTTCTTTGTTCATTGTGCCGTTTTGCGCTACCCTCACATACCATGGATCACCGTTACCGACTCGCCCAAGCTTCTACCCTTGTGAATGATAGTCGGACTCACGTGCTGCAATGTGTTGCAGTGAAAGCAGATGTCCCATGGCAAGCGTGGCACCTATGAACCTAGATTGCTATTTCCGCGTCCTGAAGACTTTTGTCCCCAATAGTACATGCAATTGGCAGGCCTTCTACATACACTGAACACATAATCAACTTGTGGATTATTTTTGGCACTGAGTTCATTTTTATAATGGAAAGTGTAGTACTTAGAATACACCCCTGAGCCCCACCATCCTCCTGGATGAAAGTCACTGAAAGGGCGTACTTGGAATGAACGGTCTGCTAGAAAGTCACTTAAACAGTTCGACATCCTGCCGCGGATGCCTAGATATGCTAGGTCGCGGAGTATACCGAACCTCCAGGTGGTATCGTACGGCTTCCCCATGTCAAAGAATACTGCAAGACAATGTTGCTTGTGCATGAACGCCTTCCAAACTGTGTTTTCAAGACGGACAATATGATCTACGGTCTAGCACGCTTTCTTTTTGAAATCAGACTGATGCATGTCTAGAAGCTGCGAGAATCAAGAAGAGAGGTCATTCGGATGTTCAACACACTTTCAGGAATTGCTTGAATACATTACCTTAACTGCGCGTTCGGTGTAAAACATTCGAGCATGTGCAGGTGTGTACTGATCTGGCCAAAAAAAAAAAAGAAAACATTGTTTCTGAGGCATGGGTTGCAAATCTGGAGGATAATCTGGATTACTGCTCTGTATTTATTTTTACGCCCATAAGCATATTTTTGCATACAAAAGAAAACTGCTCTTGCGGACACCGTTGAGCGAAGATGCCCAAGTGTTTAGTAATTCAATCATTCATTGCCTTTACGCTTGAGATGTTAGCGCGGTGGACTGCCTGTTTTGCTTGAAGTCAAACGTTCCGCGTAAAGCTGGTTGTTGTCCCTCTGGAGTAACTGCAGTATTTTGGCAATCCCAAGGCAAAACGCAAGCCGGTATCTCTCAGGTTTTGCCCAAACCTACTGACAGGGTGTGATTAAGTGTCATTATGTTGTTTGTCTTAATTTACATAACTGTCGGTAGCGTTTTACGTTTTGTGGTAAGTATACAGTGCCACAGAGAGCGTAAATAAACTGCCCCAACGTGCTCATTGTTACGCAGTGCGACGTCATACCACTGGAGTTTACAGCAGAGGTTCTCACCTGTCTCGCTTATGAACCGAATGAGCTAGGAGCTCGACGAGGCAATGCTTAGACATCGCTAAGCTTGCATGGAGATCTTGAGTGGTGACCCTTAAATACCGAAAGCCAATTTTAGCAGCAGCTTGATACCAAGCCCAAAGCTCGCACACGCGGAAGTGGTGTTATAAGGACATGCACTAAGCATGTACAGAAATACAGTTTTACAGCGAGCGCTGTAACTGCCACGCCCCCCGAACCAACGCGAAATTCTGTCCGCGGTCACGTGACTACACACTGAGCGTGCCTCACGTTACCTGCGACGTCATCGTGCGGGACACGCGTTCATTAGTGGTCATGAGTGCACGTACATCACGCCTCGAGCATCGTGCAATCGCCGTTGTCAACGGGCGGGACGCGCGATCGTAAGACACCGCCAAAGGCTTCGAAACGCCTCTCAGAATATTTCTGCGCGACTGTATTGGGGCTATAAATAGTTGTAAGGAAAGGCGCGGTAGCAGCTTTTTAGTGGGCGGATACATCGACCATTGCATGCCCAGTTGTAAATTCAGTTGCTAACAAAATCGCTCGTGTTGTGAGAATACAAACGAAACTTCGATTTTTCTCTTCCCTTGAGCGTGAAAAAACTGCTTTATAACTATAGTTCTCTTCCTGTCCATACAGAATTACTGTCATTTAGTCCGGGGAAACACCACAATGTCTAGTATCACAAAACTTTTTCTATCGCAGAAGAAAGCAGTGCGCGCTCATACGCAGCCTCTTTTCAGCGCCCTTAACTTACAACCGGTCACATCCATATATCGCAGTATTTTACTCAAGCGGTTCACTGCTGCGAAAAAACAGAACACGATATTTTTCGAGCATTTAGCTCTATTGACAATGACTTCTTACATTTACAACACACGTTACGGAGGAATATGGTACGTCCCTAAATCGCGCACTAACTACGGTCAACAAAAGTTACGTCACACACTGCCATTTTTGTTAAACTCATCAGAAACTCAATCGACACCTATCTCTGCTTTTAATGGGCTCATTGTGGATTCCTTTTTTTTTGTTGCTTTGCTGTGGTATACACTGACGCCATGAACGCTTAACCAATTTTCTTTGCTTGTAAATAACTTATTATTTACAGATGTGAATTTCAAGGCTGTATTATTTGTATTATTTTATACTATACGCTTTCTGTAATTTAATTCCTTGCAGCATTCTATTGTTGATTTTTTACCCGTATGTATTTCTGTTATAGAATGTTGACTAATGCTTTTTTTTTCTCGTTTATCCATTTTATCCATTATTGTATGTTTGTGTTCTCGTTATTGTGTACAGTGCCATTTCTGTAGGGGTACAGACCCCGTCAAGCTGAATTCATTTGGATTTTTTCTGTACCCCCGTCATCAATACATGTATAGATGCAAATAAACTTGAAATGAATTGAACCGTACCGCGAAGGAAGGGATTTAGGAAGGGGTTGAAGGGGCAGAGATTAAAAAGAAGTTTCGCGACTTACACATTACAGCGCAAGCAATGTTAATTTTCTCGCACCCAACAGGTACTTTCTAACATTCTTTTCTCTCTGATCTCTACCACTAGAGCGCTCCAAACAAGCTATGGGATGTCTGTTCACTGGGGCTCCTGACATGTGTCGGTCATCTAACGTTCCCTTGCTTTCTTCGTACTTCTCTGAGATTTCCAGGCAGCCGTCTTGACCAGGATTCAGTCCATGTAGAAAGCCTTAAGGCTAGCTTTTTTTACAACAGGTGAACCTTTTAGACAGGGCACACGTAAATCGCTCATTGGTTAGTCCGCAGCGGTGGCTCAGTGGTTATGGCACTCGGCTGCTGACCAGAAAGACGCGGGTTGGATCCCGGCCGCGGCGGTCGAACTTCGATAGAGGCAAAATTCTAAGGGTCCGTGTGCTGTGCGATGTCAGTGCACGTTAAAGAACCCCAGGTGGTCGAAATTTCCGGAGACCTTCACTACGGCGTCCATCCATAGCCTGAGTCGCTTTGGGAGTTTAACCCTCATAAACACAAACTCATTGTTTAACCGAGTACTATTAGCTACTTAGACAAGTTCGAAAACTGTGCGTCAAGAAAACACAATAACGATGCATTAAGCGGGAAAAACACGTGGGAGAGTACAGAATGCGAACATGCATCCTGCAGTGCGGCAAAAAAAGTACCTTTTTTCAACATGGCCTCCAACTTCTTTTATAAAATGTTGAAGCAGCGCGAAAAAAAAAACGAGCAACCATCAATTGGGCATATGGAACCGCGTGCGCTGCGTAAGGGACGACTAATCCACATTAAGACACCCAGGATATATGTGGCACTGAGCGCACTGCGCGACGAAGCCAGCAATACTGCAGCATCTTTACTCAAAACTACAATTTTACACATAAATAAAACGTATAAAACGTCTCACCTGTCTCCAAATAGGCGAGGGTACTGCACAATACATTGTGCATGGTTACCCGCCCCGCGCCGTGACACAGCGTATATCACTGTCCCTTCTACAACACCCTACACCACCATCCCCCTCCGCTGCCTCGGTACCTGCTCCCAGGACCAGCCAGTCGTCGCAGCAACGAATCGTTATTCTCAACCGGCCCTATTTACCTTTCGCGACATGGATCACGCAAATAAAAACTCGACAACAAGGCCCTATTTCCACAGAATGCACTACTGCCAGTTAAGTTTGGACCTTCATTCTCCAAACCACGTTTACTCCTCGACTAATGAGCCGAACGGAGATTCATTCGCGTGCTTGGCTTCATTCGAGAGCCCTCCGCTCGCAAGCGCCCTCGGTGCACCTTCTGTGCCCAGCGGGTGAGAAGCTGAGACGTTCCAACGTTGTCGTTGCTGCAACTGCTGCAAGCGGCTCGGCTGCCATTGCCAGGTTCTTCTGAGGGGCGGGATCGTGACAACTTATCCGGCTCCCTCCCCCGAAGAGATAGCGTCCTAATGCTGCGTTCTCCTCTACATGGCGAGATGGTCGTCGCAGAAATGTTTAGCAGCATGGCTGTCTGCCAGCCGCCGGAAAAGCCAAGCGGCAGGGGCGAAAACCGTGGGCGTGGCCGCGCGAGAGGCGGCCGACATGCGAGCACGGCACACAGCTGTCGATGTCGCTCTTGCCATTTGGCCCCCGGCGTCATCAATATGCATGAAGCGGGCCCTTGCTCGTATTTCGCAGCGGATGGTCGGTGTATCGCGTAACGGTGCTTATTATCATGAAATAGGATGTGCAACTTTCATAGAACCGGTATAGGCGCGGAGAGTGTGTGGGCTCGTTACACAAAGGCTTCGTGTGTTTCTTGCAATTTCCTTTTTTTCCTTCGTCGTATTTGTCTCCAACAATTAATGAGTTACGCTTTGCTGTGTGGTTTTTGGTGGCGCTTTTGTTTTCAGTTTTTTTTAGCCAAAAATTCGCATTCGTTCTAAGGTTACTGACCCTTTCTAATTTCCTCCATCCGACGCATGGCCAGGAGGCGAGAGAAATTGTTTACGTAAGCGCGAAGGTCCGCTACGAAGCGAAATAGAACAGTTGAATGACGCTAGTGCTCAGGGCGAAAGGCGTACGTCCCGGTACATCACATTTTCATCCTTATTAGTCGACCACGAGAAAAAAAATATGCTGGAGAGAAGGATCTTTTGTTGAGCTGGCACCGATTTCAAACATACCGGCACCCTGCTGATCTTCCACTCTTATTTATTTGTCTATTCAAAAAACAATTTAGTTTAATTCTTTTCTGGAGATAAATTGAGTATTAATTTTTGTTAAATCTTTACAAGATAAAAGAACCAAGGCAACTCTTCTGAAGGCAGTGCGGTTTTGTATACAGCTACTCTACAGACAGTTCGGTTATGTCGTCCCTAAAGCGTTGCACAGAAGACTGATTCAGCTTTACTTGCTTAAGTTCAATGCCGAAGCAGCCCCTAAACCTTACTTTAGAAGTTATATAAAGGACAGCCATAATAAGAGGTATTTCATGCGCCTTCAAACCTATATTGTCCGCGTCATTACAGGCCCTCAGTTTGCGAAGGACTGTGCGGCTTCGAGTGCCTTGCTTCATCGTGCTCTATTGAACTCGCATCGATCAATGAGAAATATGGCCCTGGCTTTTGGTCGCGCGCTTAACGTGAATAAAGGAAGAATAGTCGGTGGCTTTGATTTCAGGAACAGACGCGCGCCCAGGGTATATGACACGAGGCAAGAAATAAAACCACTCTGGATTAGGCGAAAGATCGGCAGTGCATTGCAGCATTCCTCGCTATACTTCGTTCGTCTCCGTCTGAGCAGCTGACGTTTCAATCCTTTGCCTCTCGATTCGAAGAGCGCGGACGCCAGAGGCAGCGCGATCCGGCTCTCCGCAGGCTCAACTGGTTGGCCGCTCGGATAGGACCGCATGGAAATAAAACGGACTCGGGCAGCAGCCTTGTTGGCCCGAAGAACGGCAGTAATGGTTTTGGCGAATGAACCTGAGCAGAAGGTAACCGGCTCAAGCAGAAAATGCGCGGAGCAGCGAGGGATGTTGGAGGGGGGGGGGGGGGGGGAGAAACACTCGAAGCCATTATTCAAAGGCCTGCTTCCTCCGCTCTGCTGCTGCGGCACATCGAAGCCCGGCGCATGCATCACGCGGCATTTGTTTTCGATCACAAATAGCTGAAAATCCCTTAGGCGTGGCGGCATGTGGGCGGCCGCAGCGCGATTTGGAGTCACTTGGGTCCGTAATGATCTCCAGAGACGAAGCGCAAGAGCGGCTTTCCTTCTCCCCCCCCCCCCCCACCCTCGCCCACTGCCGCAATTGCGCCCCATCGCGCGGCCGTTCCCACTGGCGGCGCCGTCCATCATGCCACTGGGGAAAATTGCGCCGCTAGAGACGCGGCCAAGGCAACTGGAACAAATCTTCCGGGCCGACTCTCGAGAATTTCTCTCGACTGTACGTGATTGCGTTTTAGGGGGTATTAATCTTTATTCGCCCCGGCTGTGCGTGCTTGTCTGTCTTGCCTCTGGCCCGCAAGAGCAGCCGGCGCGTAGCCTGCTTGGCGATTTATGAACTCTCCGCAATGAGACCAGGAAGCCGGTGTATACACTTAACATGGGAGCCGCGGTGGAGAACGGTGAGCGTGCTTCGGGAACCGCGTCGTGGTGCGAGGCCGCAAGCTGTGCTCGCTGCAGCCTCGCGCCTCCGGGGACCACCGTCTGTTGTGGGGCGCGGGGAACTTGAGAACTCCTCTGTCGGAACCCGGGAGACGCGGGAGGTGCACAAGTGCAAGTCTGCCCAGCACTGAAACTAAGTCTCTCATCGGTTCTCGGACCGCGAGAAACCTGCCGGGGTTGTTTCAAGACTGGCCAGATGTACGTCCATGTTCATGTACGCCTCTGTTTGCTTCACCGGCCGTTCGCCTTCTTTCTCTTTGTGCTTACTTCATTACCACATTTGCCTGCTTCCCTTTGCAGTAGATGCCTTCCTGGTTCCAGCCGCAGTTAGCTGAGAGTTTCGTTCTTTTACTTATTCTCCTGGCTGTGCCTGGTATGTACTCGAACCAGACGCTAACAGACAGGAGTCGAAACGTTGTGTGCCGGGAGATATGCTTCATCTAAAGAGAGATGGCGTCAGCAAAGCTCTATCGTGGGCTGCTTGGTTTATGCTCATCTTGGACAAGCGTTGTTGAAAAGACGTTTAGGGACTCGGACGATGAACGGGGGAATAAAACGTGACACGCGTACTTAAATTTTGTGCCATCTGTGAGTGTCGCGTTTTTTTTTTATTCTTCGTCCGTGTCGTGAAACGTCTCTGCTGCACAGCATGTCCAAGATGACTTATAGTTTGAAATGCAGATGAGTATTGCTCTTGGGAAGCTCTAAGGAAAGGAGCACGTGCGTCTAGGAACGACGCGAAGGTATAAACTCCAACGATGCAAAATGGTTTGGGGTGGTTTTCTGCATGGCCACACTACAAAATTTATTTCCGCTTACGACTGAAATTCATAAAAAGGCTTTGGGATTTGAAACAACGCCAGAAATACATACCTATTTGTTTCATCTAAGATACCAGTCAAATTTTATCTAATACTTTGATTTGTTTCTTGTGGCCCAGATCGGGCATTTACGACATCCTCTAGAATTCTCTAGAAAAGCAGCGCTGAACAGACGAGGACAGAGACGAGGCGACAAGGACGGGCGCTGCTTTTCTAGAAAACTATGTACCAACACGCCCAACTCGCCGCATTAATCCTCTAGAATGCTTCAAAAAATAGCTAGGTGGGATTTTGTCAGCGAATAATCCGCAATGTCAATTTGGCACGATATGTTTCCGAGCTACGTATATCAGTATATCATTGCTACAAGAAGCATTTCTCTCTTTGTAACCTTAAGCGAACGAGCATGAGTGGCTGTTTTCAGTAAATATGTCGATGAAAATGACAAGAACATCAAGAACGTGATCATGACGGCCATAAGAAACCATGCAGCGCAATAAATGTGCGCTATCAACTTTTTTTATATACATAAGAAATTGACAGGGAGCCTTTCATGTTGGCGGGTAAGAACACACGAAAAACAACACAAACTTGAAGAAGCAAAACAGATTTATTGATAGTGCTGCCCACTGGCTATTATCTCCTCTGCCAAAAAATGCTACAAACGAAAAATCACATCGTGCAACAAGACGTTGTGAGTTTCGCGAAGCAAAATGACTTTCCCTCTCGGGCGATAAAGTTTTCATTTTATCTGCCCCGAACGCCCAAGATTGTAAACCAAATGAAGCATACAGTTCCCCTACTTCAATTCATGCATGCACGATCGGATGAAATGGTAAACGCGCCTGTTTATCGCAACTTTAAACCATGGACATACGTACAAAGTCGTTGCCTGCGTGTTCTCAGTTCTTTTTCTCTGCCCCTGCAGTATGAGACAGCAGCGGGAAAAAATAGGCATATGCAGGCAGACTACGTTAATAGGAAGAGGTTCTACATTGACAGTGCACTTGTGCGGGTGCTTTAGTCCGCTCTCACGAAGCCCGTCGCAGGCCCCCTCTCGCGCGCACGCTGAAGCACCCATAATTCACCTGCGTCACCGGGCGCCTGCTGCCTCCCGCGGTCACCTTGGCTAGGAGCGACAATAAAACCAATCAGGGAGCAGGCTGAGCCGGCGGCCAGAGGCGGCTGCCGAGGCGTGAGCCAGACTCCTCGGTGAAGAGAAGGGGACAGCGCGGATCCGGCAGCAGCGGAAGCCGCAGCGGCGCGCGCTGTCCGGCCGGCCGGCGGCTGTCCCCCTCGCCCGAGCCATCCATCTCGCGGCCCGAGGAGATGACATATCTATCGCCGCTGCTTTCGGAAGCCCTTCGGGCTTTTCTCCCCCGCCGCAATATAGGCGCGCGCATCTCTCAATTCAGGACGCCGCCCGAGTGTAGTGTACGTGCGTGCGCGGGCAGCCGCACCGGCGGCGACGGTGGGTACACAGACGCGCGGAGGGAGGAGGGGAGAAAAACAAAAAGGAAAGGAGGAAAGGCGCGCGCATCGGGGGCGATGCTCTCTCGCGAGAGGCTGCTCTGTTCTGGAGAGAGATAGAAAAAGAAAAGAACGGCAGACAGAAGCGCGCCTCCGTGAGCCGGAATATTCGGCGGCAAGAGAGAGCTCGACGAATTGAAGGAGTACACCTATGTGTGCTGCATATCTGGCTTAGAAGATGGGTTTTATTATACGCCCAGCGGGCTCCATCTCTCGAGGGTCGCGGCAGCGGTAATACATGCGCCTCTTCTTGCCGCCGCTGCCACGTATACACTGCGCCGCTTGCGTGGAGAACTAGAGCTCCGCGCGGCCGCATAAAAGCCGGCCGGGTCACTCTCGACGCAAGTTGGTCGCTCCGAGGCGGAATGCCGCGGATTCCGCGCACGCGCCACCGCTGGAAACGCGCTGCTCGCTCGGCGGGAAGAAGCCGCCGCGAAACGTCGCCGTCCTGCGCCAGCTTTCTCTTGTCCCGCGGTGTCTCACCGCAGTGCCCCCCCCCCCCACCCCCCCACGAGAACGCTCTCCGAAAGCGCGAACGACGCACCGCCCGAAAGCCAGATGCGTACGGCCTGAACCCGCACTCGCCCACAGGAACTCATGCTTTTCCTTTTCTTTTTCAGGTGCGTAGAAAAGTACGGTTGAAAACAAGCTGCTGTTCCTTAGCACTATGAATGGAATGAAAGCGCGTATGTAACAGCCTCTTAACGACTTGGCTCCCATCTTTTGCGTTTGAGAGAAACAAATATGACCTGGAAGACCGGCTTCACAGACTTTAACCGGCATTGTAGAAACGGTAAATGCGCAACGCATTAGCACACTTCAATTTTTGTTTCCCACGTGGTAGGAAAAAAAATCGAGGCTCTCAAGCAGCGAGCTCGTCTTCCAGTAGAATGGAAACAACGTCATTTTTTTAAGCTTCACTGTCACGGGTCCTAACGACGCTAGTTACGCTTTCTTCGTCAAAACGTCCGTGTCATGGATTATTCCCGAGAGCGTACCGCTAATCAAGAAAGCAAAGAGGGCCACAAGCAGCGTCATACACAGCCGCTTTGTACCAGAAGAACTGCCTGAGAGAGTGTGCTCAAAATACGCGGCTTACATTGCCGCACAGGCACTCAAATTTATGCTGTTTTTTTTTTGTTTTTACACTTGGGCACAAAAGATCATGCTCATCAGAGCTACAAAACGCACACACAGCACCCAGCATTCTTTCACAATGCACCAAATAACAACGATTAAACGAAAGTGTTTTCACAGCGACCTTTTCAGGAAAAACTTTACACCTACACTAACGCCCAAAAACTGAACTCTAAGAGCATGGTTTTTGCACTATAAAGAAAACTGGTAGAAACAATGAAAGCCGAGTGTGAGTCGCAGTCGAAAATTTCAGAGAGCGCCTACTCCTAGACTGTTCTTTTGCAACTTAAATGGCACCGGATAGAACGCAGAGAGAAAAGCTTCCGAGACTCCGAAGGGGAGCTGTCAACAAACAAAAATGCTAAAAACATAAACAACGGACGCCGATGAAGAACAAAAGGCAGAGAAAGGAAGGCGCGAGATCGCTGCAGCGGCTGTTAGAAATTTCCAGAATCGTCTCCCTTATACCCGAGTGCTGTCGAGCAAGCTGCCTCTTCGGTGCTTCGCTTTCGGCGTGAGCGTGCACCTACAAAGAAGCGGGGGCGCGGGCTTTTCCCAAGAGGAAAAATAAACAGACAGACAAATAAAAGGCAGGATGCTTTTGCGGCAGGAAGTGCTGTAGACGCGTACTCACGAAGTGCATTTGGAGTAAGGAAAGAAGTGCTCCACAGCAGTTCTCTCTTTAATTTATTGTTTTTGCATATGTCTTTTGTGATTTCATTTGCTGTTTTTACCACGGCATTGTAGTAACAAAATGAAATTAATTTTTTTTTGGGGGGGGGGGGAGGGGGGGGAGGGGTGTCGGTTTAAATGCAGCGGCTTAGAATACATGTCCCGTGGAGCTTACACTAGCACTCCTACCGGTAATTCCTGGCGTTGTTCCGCGAACATTAGGGCTGTCATTTAATTTCCATAAAATGAAATCGCAATCAATCAAAAAATAAATAATAAAGACAGGAGAATCTGAAGCAATCGGAACATATTTCGCAGTTATTACCCAGAATTACTAAACACGTACGTTGAAAGAACTCTCCCCAGAGGCCTGGGCTGCTAGAAAGGTGTTGACCTCTGGTGACCGGTTTCGTGCACAAATACTGCGGCACATGCGCTGCTCACTGTACACCTACGCATTTCACACTTAAAATTGGGGATTACAAATTTTCTGACGGTATCAGTACGTCATGAAGCACACATATGAGAAATGCATACATGTCGAATAAGTGTCGTGAACTTTCAACGTCCGGAAATTGACAGAGTGTTGTATTTTGTTGTGCAGAAATTTGTTGCTTTTTCTTGGCAGAAAAACCGCATTTAACGCGTGGCGGCCACCCTCATGCCATCGGCTAGAAGCATTGCGGCAATTCTGAGGTGGACAGGATTGTCGCCTGCTTCTCTTCCCACAAAACGTACACTTCGAAGAGGTTCGTTACTAGCATAAACCTTTTTTTTCACTCTATGCGCGTGATTTCATCACCTGATGGTAGCTGCGCTTTATTAAGTCGCATGAGAAGAGGCTTACGTGACCGCAGATCCAGATCACGCGAGTGAAATAACTAGAAGGATAAGAATGGGGTGGAGGCATATGGCAGGTTCTCTCAGATCATGAATGGCACTTTACCAATATCCCTCAAGAGAAAAGTGTACAACAGCTGTATCTTGCCGGTACTCACCTATGGGACATAAAAGTAGAAGCTAACGAAAATGGTTCAATTTTTAGTTGCGGACAACTCAGCCAGCTATATGGAAAGACAAATGATAGGTGTAACTTTAAGAGACAGGAACAGGGCAGAGTGGGTCAGGGAACTAATGCAGGTTAATGACATCCTAGTGGAAATCAAGAAGAAATGTGCCTGGGCAAGGCATGTAATGCGAAGGCAAGATAACCGATTGTCATTAAGAGTAAAAGACTGGCTTTTAAGTGAAGGGAAGAGTAGCAGGGGGTGGCAGAAAGTTAGGATTGGACTGATGAGATCTTGAAGTTCACAGGGATACGGTGGTCACAGCTGGCAAAGGACAGGGCAAATTAGAGATTCATGGGAAAGGCCTCTGCCCTGCAGTGGGCGTAGTGAGGCTGATGATGATGGTAATAACAAGTAATTCACAGCGCGCACTGCAGACGCATATTACCGCGTGCGCAAGGTATGTTTTACGTGTTATCCAGTAGATCTTGCTGAAGTATACTCGCAGATATTAGTGACGTTTGGGCTTACATGGGATATGTTTAGCGAGCTGTTTAGGCGCCGAGTAGGTATACACGGAAACAGTCATCCAGAGAAAAGAATACGCCACTCATATGCAACTTTTCGCCAAGACATGCTGCCCCATGCATCTGTTCATTCCGGGGTCACTCCTGTTACTGTAAGCTGCTAGCTGCTACCGACAGTGACAGAATGTGCGTTGGCTGCTGAAAGTTTTTTTTTCTGCGGGATACCATTTAGAAAGAAAACTCGGCTTCAGAGGTTACTGGTTTGAATGCTAGTTTCAGCGTCTACTTCAACATCGCGGTTTCTAGATGACGTGTGATTGATTTTGCAGAGAATAGAAATTTAAAAAAAAAACATTTGATGCTTACGACCAGAGAAATATTCACAGCCATGCATCCCGATGCGCGCCTCGGATTCTTCAGCGTGGCCGTCGATTGTGCGCGCCAAATTCGTCGGCCATACGCGGCCTCAAATGCAGCGCGGGTCTGTTCCGGGCGTGATCGCGCAGTTTCACGTTGATGGATGAACTTGGGACTCCCCGCGAGCTCGCCTCCCTCCTTCCTTTCTTCCTCCGTGGTCGTTGTGGTGACCGTGGCATCATGTCAATTTAACCACGACTACCTCCTCTACCGCGCGAGGAAGAGGTAGTTAATCAGCACGCCGTCAATGCGGTTTCGAACGTTTCCCCATTTCAACCCACCGCACTGACGCGAGAAATTGCAGTCCATGTCGTTTCTTGTTTTCGTTTCCCTATACCTAGCTCATCCGCCCTCTGCATTCCTTAGCAGTGCTTTCTCCCATGCCTGTTGTGTCGTACAGAGAAGCAAGCTTGCCGTGTTAGGCGGCTGGAGGTCGGGTGCAGAAATCCCCTCGGCTAGCGGCGCTCCTCGTAGATCTGCCTAGTTTTAAGCAATATTCACAATTTAAAAAAATCTACTTCAGAAAACTTCATGAGATTTAATTTTCAGCAAAACCGGGTAGCTGCGCTCTTCCTGAAAAATTTCGTGCACATTTCTTAGCAAAAATACTTTTTCTTTTTTTTTTCGCTGAGAGATTCGGAATTGAGAAAGCAGGAATATTTTTTCCGTCCCTTCGATGTCAACCTGTCACGTTCGTGATCACTTCCAGTATCACGAGTTTTTATTGTTATGTCAACCTGTGACGTTCGTGATGACTTCCTGTGTCACGAGGTTGTCTCGTTTAATTCGCCTCGACTTGAATAACTGCGCAACACCACACAAAGACGAGAGAAAAGAACTATATCAGCGGTCATGTATGTTCTCCTTGTGTGGTTTTGTGCTGATATTGAGCTCATTTGTTACCGAATCCCTCAGACTGACACTTACTGGAATAATTTCATTCGTTTAGTTTTTGCTTTAGTCTTCCTACTGCTATAAAAGTGCTCTAGTGGTAGGGATGCAAGCTTACCCTAATAATCGAGCGCGCAATCATTCGGTTTCTCTTTTTCAAATGTATAAATGCCTATTGGCCGCACCGTAGCATAATATAGGAAGTAATCTGTGCAGGCGGCACATTTCTTACGTTCTTCGTTCTGTTTTTTTTTTTTGGGGGGGGGGGGGGGCAGGAGCTCTGTCCTTTATGAAAGTAGTTTCTTTCTCATTAGAGGACGCTAACCCTCCTATTCTAGGGCAGATTCAATTTGTTCTCAGCGTCTCTTTATTCACCGTTGAATTCAAAGAGA
The DNA here is from genome assembly GCA_030143305.2 of Amblyomma americanum. Lineage (NCBI taxonomy): Eukaryota > Metazoa > Arthropoda > Arachnida > Ixodida > Ixodidae > Amblyomma > Amblyomma americanum. Next base: position 37,679 of record JARKHS020030738.1, on the reverse strand, counting down.
CACTCAGCAAAGAAAAAAAATGTCGTTGCATCAAGTAGTATGCTGTAATCGATTGCGTAATTGAGCGCTGCCCTAAAGAAAGCTTGCGTCCATTGCAAGCAACTTGCTCAATAAAATTGAAGAACCTCTAAGTAAGAATAAAGAAGTTTCATCTCTAAATGGTCACCACTCGACAGTTTTGTGCCATGACTAAAAAAATACAGCGTTCTTTATCAAGTACTCATTCGATACACTTTGATCGCGAAGTCCCTGAGGGCGCATGGTTCCGTAGATTTTCGAAAACCCAAGGAAAATGAACGAGTTTCCAGAAGAAGAGCCCTCCATTCAAAAGCCTGACATTATCAGGATTATAGGAGACAGCGAAATTTTACTGCAAGTAATTGCAGAAGAATGACGAGTTGGGCGAGTTAGATGTAGTTCTCTTTGGCGGTAAATTCAGCGCCGAGGGACGAAAGACACTGGAAGGGGACAAAACAAGTGCTGTCTCGCAAATAAATTTCATTATGAAGGAACGCAACTATATACACACTGATAAACAGCATAGGTGTGCAAGGCACGCAGTGCATAGATAGCGTAGAGGGCACTATCAACTCCATCGTGCAAAAATACTGAAGTACATTTGCGCCACAGATCAATAGGTGACACATCATGAGGCTTCTAAAAATCCTATCTTTTTTTCAAACAACATGGCAGAAGGCGTGCTAACACAGACATCTTTTTTCTTTCCGATAAAATACGCCACCATAATATTTGAGTGCGCTGGTCATGATGCCGGTACAAAACGGTGGTATCTTTGAAAAAAGCTTTGCAGGTCTTTTTATTCTTCTTGGTGCACTCTGCACAGTGTTGAGCGATGCTTGAACGAAGGATGTCTGAAGAAAGGTTATCATGTTCCATGAGCCGAACGTTCAGGCAGCGCCCCGTTTGGCCAATATACACTTCTTTGCATGAAAGCGGTACCTCATACAAGATGCCGCAAACACAGTTCAAAAAATGGGGAGCGGTGGCGCACTGTGCACTCGAACGGGCTGACGTTACGCCGCCGTACTACTCTACTTTTTGACATAGTACAAAGGCGTTGCACTTTAAACGGTGCTGTGCACCCCGTGTCCACTCCAAACCGCCCCCCAACATTCCTAAGGTTGTGCGACATGCGGTGGACATAAGGAATTGCCACGGTGTTCTTATTTTTCATTTGTTCTCTCTCCTCACCGCCCTTAGCTTTACCGGAACGATAAGCCTTTACCGTGGTAAGAATCTTCTCACACGCTCTTGAAATAACCGTGCCTGGAAACCCTACGGCTGCAAGCCTTTGTACTTGAAAGAACACACCTTCTGGAATGCCATGCACACAGGACTTCTCATGTGCAGAGCATAAACACGAGAGAGCGATCAAATCTTAACCAACTTGGAGTGTCCTGACGAAAAGTTCAAAATCGGCTTTCTGGACCTAGGTTTGTTCACCCAACACACATGCCACTCCTTGAACCTGAGGTCGAGAAATTGGAGCTCGTTGTTCACAGGTACTTCTAATGTGAACTTTAGGCCCATGGCATTCTCTTTAAAAACCTTCAAGACGTCGACAGTACGCCTCGCCTGTCCGTCCTTTTCAACCAGTACAAGGTAATCGTCCACATACCTCCAAATCCGTAATGGCAGACCATTAAGGTCATTTCGTACCTATGCCGTTTATCTGTGTGTATATAATTGCGTTCCTTCATAATAAAAATTAGTTGCGAGACAGCGCTTTTTCTGTCTCCCTTCCGGTGTCTTCCGTCCTTCCGCGCTGAATTTAACGCCAAAATAAAGTAATTGCATCGCTGAAATATGTTAGTTTTTCATGTATTTTATCATGAAGAGGAATGAATAATTGCAATAACGGTGAAAACCTCTATTGTGGGATGCAAGAAATGGGCAAACAAGGCCAGCTGGTGGATAAATGCAATAGAAGGAAACAGTTGAACTTAACCGCACCAAAAGAAGAAAGGTAGTTGTCCATGAGCACGTCTCCTTTGAATGTGTGCCTGTGTATCCCCTGTCTTGTTTTTATTACATTCAAGGAAAACACACCAGCTGCCCAAATATTGCGATTTCAGTATAACTGAAAAAGCTGCTGTCGTGTCTTCTTGAGGCCCTGCCATATCGTCAGCTCAAAACTGTTGTGGAATAAAAGCTCGGGCATTGGCATTTAATGATGCCACTTTACAGAGGGCATGGCGTCGAGTGAAGACATACCTGCTGATGTTGTTGTTCCATACATATGCGCAGCGCTCTTATTAAGGTTTAGTAATTGTTCAACATAGGCTACTCCAACTAAAGCGCGATACATAACTCCCTACGCCTGGACGATAAGCTGTCAGACCGTTCAAGGTCAAGTTAAGGTCGTGGACCTGATTTCAAAAATAATTAAGGCTTCCGAACAGAGAGCAAAGTAAAAAAAAAGATTCTCGAGCGCCGGAAGTTTTGTATGCTCATTTTTGTTATTTTTTTTCTTGCGGCGTCAACTTGTCGGGAGAGGAACAGGTCACGAGTTTAAAGATCACTTCGCGCAAGTTTACCGACGAATTGTTTTGACTACAAATTTGTCGAAAGGATATGCACTCAAGCGGCTTGCACCGCATGTGAAGATGTGCTCCTACTAAATTAAGAGCACTCTCATAACCATTTGCTTCAGTGTCACATGAGAGGCTTCGTGCAAAAGCACAACAACACTTCCTCTGAAATTCATGACCATTCGACCTTTTCTCTGAAATTTTGTTCTATGACGGATGCAACCTTTTATACCAGCTGTTTCAGGTAAGCCCGCCACAGATCTTTAAAAATAGGGATTTCGAGGTAAAGAGATGCTTTGTGCGGCATTGTAATACCAGTTTTGACGGGCTTCAAAAAACAGACGAATCATATCAACTAGTAAAGCGATTAAGTCAATTAACTTTAACTATTAACTACTTAGCTTTTTAACTATTGCCGATAGGCGCCTGATTGTAATTTGAGACTTGTAGCCAGCCGTTAGTAATAGCCATATCAGTTTTTATAAAATTGAAAATACCATTGCCCTTGCCGCTGGGCTCAACGATTCTGGGCCATTTGGACATATTTGGTGCCATTCAAATACTGCTTCCCGCAGGCGCACGGTACACTTCGCGGAAACTCGATACCTCCTCCGCTTTATCAATAAATACTGCCGATACTAATTTTTCTTAAGATCGAAGGCAGACACTTGTGATGAATGACGAAAATTTCTCCGTCTCTCTCTTCCTTTCTCTTTGCTGATGATAGTGGGTTTTTATGGCGCGAGGGCATCTGCGACCAAAGGGCGCCATGGCACAAAGTATTTTCGCTTGTTCAAGGTGGAGTCAAAGAGCCATTTCCCAAGCATTTCACCCTAAATAAGCCGAGCACCAGCCAGGGGAAGGCTTGTACCCATTGTATCACCGGTGGGTACCCGGTGGCACTGGGGATCGAACCCCGCACCTCCCGCATGCGAGGCGGACGCTGAACCACTAAGCCACCGCTGCGGTCACTTTCTCTTTCTTGCTTTCTTCCTTCAAATACAGAAGAGCAGCGAACGTACAAGTGCGACAGTGCCAGCGCGCCATAGCGTTGCATGGCAGCAGACACTTAGAACATTCGCGATGAATGAACTCGCTGGTTTCACACAGCGGCCGGGCACTTTATTCAGCAATGCTGCTCCATTCACTGCGCTTCTCGAGCGACAGCTCCTGCCCTCTAGGCAGCGATGCCACGGGACTTGCACGCGGTCTCTGTTAGTGCGCGAACGTTCTGCGCGCAATGGTGGCACTAACTGCTGCCACAGAGCGAAGCTGATGTTTCCCCTGTCGAAGAGGCTACTGCAAGGAAGGTTGCATAGAAAAAGGTTAGCAAATTAAGCACGTGCTTATATCAACTTGCGCGCTTTCTTTCGCGATCAGAACGAGCGCCGATCATGGTGGTGCCAGAGTGACCAGAGGCCGAAGTGTCTGATACATCTTAATTATGCACTTCACAGTTTTCCACTGAATGATTTGCTATCCCGTGCATTAGAGTCATAATGCACTTGTCATGCTAAGTTACAGCAACTAAAAAAATCCTCAGTGAGCGAGATACGTGAAAACTATGTGGCGCATTAAGCTCGGAACGTACCCTAAACCTACACGACCTGATGGGCGCACACAAGCACACCCGCACAACCACGAGCATACATCCAAACAACCTCTACCTCCACTCAAATATTAATGCCGTTTACCTAATCTTTGTTCATCTCCCTATGTAGTATAGACAGTGCAAAATAATTTCTGATAGGGGCTGCTGTATTCCTCTAAGTATACCACTTGGATAAATGAGAGTTGAGAACACGCGCTCTTGTCGCTCCTTAGTGGCACAGACCTAGCGGGCAGTCAGCCAACTGTATCGAAGCGGCGTAACGTCGGTGCGCTTCGTATCTCTCAAGGTGCGCTATAGCACACGTGCGCCACTTCAGTCGTAATTGAAACGCATTTGAATAGACAGCAATTATTATTTTTATGCCCACCTCCCAGCTGAAGTTAAAGACGTAGTTTCGACACGGACATAGCTTAAGGCGACTTTTCTTTTTTACTTTTGAAACAAACAATACTGCCTGGAGACATGCATAAATTTCTGAAAAAGGCCGCCTGTTGTCGGCAAGTCAGTGCTCACTTAAAACCAGCCGCAATAAATCGCGCAGGCTAAGCCGACATTGCGTTTTGCGCTGTAAACATATCCCAATTAACACGACAGAGGGAGAGAGAGAGAGGAGAAACGAAAAACAGCCGCCGAGGGTGGAGTGCATCCCAGCCATGAGAGCACTCTCGAGGGTTCCGATCCCTAGCCGCCCCCCCGCGAGGACAATTCGAGCAGCGAAGGGAGAAGCGGCGGCTACAGGAGGCATGAGCGCAGGCCTCGGGCGGCCCGGCCCGCGCGCTCGCTCGCAGGGGCGCGGGAATTCAAGGCACGCTCCATTCCGCGCGCTTCTCCAAGGAGGAGGCCCCCGAAACTTCCCCGGAGAATAGGACAACGTCGCTGCCTCCCCCCCCCCCCCCCCCCCCCGAGCAAACAGAGATGGACCGAGCGTGGCGAAGTGTATATCGCATCTTCTCCGTCTGCAACCCCACCGCCACGGCCCTTGTCGCCTGCTGTCCCTCTTATTTCTATTTTCCTTTTCACTCCGGTTGGAAGCCAAAAAAGCGAGGCAGCAAGGAACAACAGACAGGAAACGGCGCGGCCTCCAAGAACGCCGAGCAACACAAGCAGCGCCCTGAGAACACGAGCGCGCTTAGAGACGCGAGTGACAACACAAAAAATGAAATGCGGGGAGGGGGTCAGGAATGATAGAGATAGGGAAAGCGAGAATAGAAAGAGACTCAATAAAAAAGCAATAAAGTTATATTGTTTCTCTCGCGCTGGTTGTTTTCTGACTCGGTTAGCTTTAATGAAATCGCAAGGAGTCAGTGATGGTCAACGGGACTGCAGTAAGGAAGGAAAAGGCAGTCGACACGGCCGGGCATGGAAGCTCGCGCGCAGAAAACCACGTCACGATACACGAAGAAAAAAAAAACAAGCGGTGGAGGGCAAGACGAGGAGCGGGAGGAGGCGCTAGGTGCCGGGCGTGAGTTAAAAGCACGAGCTCTCAAAACAAAAGAGTACACCGAGGCGCCGCTCCTGCCGAAGTAATGTAGAACGGGTTTCTATAGTGGAAACGCTCATTTTCTCGCTCCCCATGTGAAGAATGCGGCTCTCGGGCGACGCTTTCTTTGTTTCGGGATTTTTTTTTCTCAGCTTTTTCTCGCGATCGCTATTGCCGCACTTGCACTATCTTTTCATCCCTGCCTTTCTTGCCCTTTTTGTTTCGCTTTTTTCTTATGGTCGATCCTGAGAGGAGGGAGAGGAAAGAAGTCGAGAGCGGGCCCAAAGTTGTTTCGGCAGAGACAACAAAACCTGGAGCCAAACTGCTCCCCCACACCCCTCTTTCCTGGATTTGCTTCCACTCCTCTCGATACGACAATCCCGATCAGGAATGTCATTACATTCCCTGGGATTCCAACGGCAGGGTTGAACAAAATAATAAAGAAACGCGCTGCATTGCGCGAGAAAGAGCGCACAGCTTGATGATCGAAAAAAAAGGGGAAAAAAAGGAAGTGATAGAAATTGCTCCGCCTCTTCTCCGCCTGCGTGACACCATCTTTAGAAACGCGATCGTAGAAAGGCGATGCAAGGAGAGAAAGGAAAGAAGCTAAGTACTACGACCGTATCCATTTGAGTTACGCGCAGACAGTGAGCGCCACTGTTGTCTTTCCCAACGAGCTGTTTATGCCGTTTTCGGCATTGGATTCACTGGTAAAGATTTTCAAGACCACTCTCCTCCGACGGCTCCTGTTCCGCTTCCAATATCTATACACGTTCGCATTCCTTTTACTGCATAACACGTCACCCTGCGCAGGCGTGTTTAGCAGTTCGCTGCCGGGCTTCGCGAGAGAGCTCTTAGCTCTGCGGCTAAAAATAAAATAAAACGGGGAGAGGGGACTTTTTAAAGGATAAAGGGAGGTCGTTTGTGGTAGTGATGCAATACTGAAAGGGGCATGTCGCTTCGGCAAACGATGGAAATGACTGCCTCATTCTCGCCCCGTCGGCGTTGACATCATAACTCGAAGAGCACTTGCATTCGCACAATACCGCCACTATGGCGAAAATTTCGAGTTCTGTCTTTCGCAGCGGCAGCCGAATGAGTGACAGCTGCGGGGTTTACGGCGCTCGTTGTCCGCGTGGCGCGCCGCAGTGAGCAACCGAAATGAATAAAAAGTAAGAAAAATTAGCCTATCTCGTCCTCAAAAATGCATCAGAGGGTGGGCGTCGCACGTTCTTGGACGGCTCATAGACGGTGGCGCTCTTCCTTCGCCCGCTTCTGTTCTTCGAGCAGGATAGCAGCACTTGGCCTGCCGTGCTGCTATCGCGGCTCGAGGAGCCGGCGCAATCAGCCTCTCATCTTTTCCGTGCTGAGCAGCGCAGCGTACGTCGTTGCTTTCGCAGCTTGACGCGCTGTGGGGCTCGTCCGCTCTTCCCCACCTTGAAGGCCGCGTTAGGTCGCCTAGGTCGCCTTCGCAGCTTTATGTGCGGCTACATAAAGCGGCCATTGGAGACATAGGCGAGCCTTCCTGCCTCTTGATTAATCCGGCTCCATTGCACTGAAGCAAAGTGCATAACAAAACTTTTTCTCAGGTTAAGTTGATAAGAGCCACAAGATACTTAAGGAAAATGCGTTGAAAAAAAAAGTTCTGTGCACGCAAACTTTTTGTCCACTCACTCTTTTGAATCGCCGGCAGGGCGAGGGAGAAGCGAAAGTGTAGACCGAGCATTCGGAAGCGTCGAACGCACGCATAAAAGGTGGCGAAGATATTTGTGATCATCTACGCCCGTGTCAATGTGGTGGCCCACACCACCTGCCCCTTCACGCAGAAACTACAAGTGCACTCCATGTAGCGCTGACTATTATGCGGACGCCGGTTTAGTCACTAGCAAGAGCCGCATGCGAGACCTTGCGGCAATAGCCGAGTGGCTTGAGGGGTCGAGAAACGAGGCTTCTCTATTTGCGCCGGCGTCGGTCGCAGTCCCGCTTGAGAATCTGGGAGTGAGAAAGTACTTTTTTCCCCGAAACCTTCCGGGCGGAAAATTTCGTAACGTGTCACAAAATTCCGTCTTCAGTCTCAGCATGGGTTTCGCTGATGTTTCGATACGATGTTCACCTGAGCTTGCCGAGAATGAAAGCTAAAAGCGTGTCATGCTTAATATGAAAGGCCAGCCAGGAATTCTAGCTGGACGCGCTTCATTCAGGGCAGCGCACTTTGTTTGATGCACGTATAAATTAGCGACTGCTGCTATAGAACAGCTGTTTACAATTGGTAGCGAGGTACTGGAAGTGGTAAGGCCCTACGTCTGCTTAGGGCAGGTAATGACCGCAAATCCGAATCACGAGAGTGGAATATTATTAGAAGAATAATAATGGTGTAGAGGGCATTTGGCAGGCTCTCCCGGATCACGAATGGCAGTTTACTAATGCCCGTCAAGAGAAATGTATATAACAGCTGTATCTTGCCGGTACTCACTTATGGGGCAGAAACGTGGAAGCTAACGAAAAGGGTTCACCTTAAATTGAGGACAACGCAGCGAGACATATGGGAAGGAAAATGATGCGTGCAACGTAGACAGGAAGAGGGCAGAGGAGGTGAAGGAAAAAACATGGTTAGTGATATACTTCTTAAAATTAAGAAAAAGAATGGGCTTGGACTGGGCATGTAATCCAAAGATAAGATAACCGGCGGCCCTTAAGGGTACCAGACTGGATTCCAAGGGGAGGCAAGTGTAGCGGGGGGGGGGGGGGGGAGAAAATTAAGCGGGCGAACGAGATCAAGGAGTTTGCGCGGTTAGGCTGGCCGCAGCTGACGCAGGACAGGGTTGATTGGAGAGGTGTGAGAGATGCCCTTGTCCTTCAGTGGGTGTAGTCATCCTGATGATGATGATGGGTGGTGGTGGTTGTGGTTGTGATTATGATGATGATGATGTGAGCGACGATATCTCTCGGGCCACTGAAGTAAAACTGACTCAAAAATCTGCGTTTAATTTCGTAGCGTACAGGGCAAACCTTGTTATCTGACCGAACTTTATGCACAAATTTTTTCTCGTTGTACCGCTTATTTGAAAATGTATTGGAGGGAGGTGGTAGATATGAAGTGTGGATACATTTTGATACACGGAATATGTACGCCAAATACTCTTTTCTATGAGCCAAGTGTGGCGGATATGGTTTCAGTTGTCAGTTCATCATCATGAGACGCGACGGGTGGAACAAGAGCCACCTTCGTCAGGTGGCTCTTTTTTGTATTTTGTAGCGTGACTTTGTAGCGTACATATTTTGTAGCGTGACTTGGTCGCTTGGTCGCGTGAACGAATGGTAAGATGCAACTGCATCTCGATTTACCGTCGCGTTCTTTAGGCTAAAGCCCCGTTCCTTCTGTCCTGAAAAACAATTTATTGTCGCAACACGTTCAGGTAATAATATCAAGTAAAAAAAAAGAAAGAGATGTTCTTTGTGGCAGCCAAGACAGAAGAAACATGCCCGACATCGTCAGATTATTTCTAGATGTCACTGTCTAAGAGGTACTTTTAAATTTCGAATTTTCTGACAAATCGCGCAGTAGTTTAGAAACAGAAGGTTAAATGCCACGCTTTCCTAATTATTCATAACATGGTGGTATTTATCTCTGTCACATAGACATATGAAGCTAAAGCGTAAAAAGCATCTATTGATGTACTGTTTTGTTGCGACAATGTTAATTACAAGTGTAAACTAGGTTCCCTAATGATTAATGCTCTTAAAGGCACCTTCGCTTTCAAGCAGATCGATATTCTACATCCAAATAGGTCACTTGAACAAACCGCTACAAGAGCCACATGTTCTCCTGTTCTGCATGAAAGGTGTGCATGGTCATATTGCTCAATGTACTGCGGCTTGCTGAACTGGCCATGATCTGCTGACTAATGTGATTTTCATCCGAATGCACCAAGCAGCTTGAGCTGGCCTCCACATTCTTCCCAAGCGAATGTGGCGGCAGCTTTTGGCTTTTATTGTCGCTTCACCACACTGCTGTGTACTGGACTGATGCTGATTTATGTTCCGCATGCGCTGCAACGCCCAACAGATAATGAGTTCGCAGTTAGAGTAATTCAGTGTTGCGAAAAAAAACATCAGCTCCTAGAAGCTCATTTTCGAGTACATTGCGTCCCTGGCGCCAACTCATTTCATTTGCATAGTATCATGACGCTAGCACCACACAGCAGCCGCGCAAGGGTAATTAAACCGTTGCCTCTGAGTGTCAAACAAAAATGAAAGTCTGGCCCGCTAGCACTGAAACAAAAGTCGACTTCCTTGCCAAATGTTTTGATGGAAACTACGCATACTCTAAGTCGCACGAATGAGATATTTATTCAGTACTTAAGTTGCCGCAAGCCGTTTGAAAGCTGCGCCAGCCTGATTACCGCGGCAAACACACTAAGAAAGACAAGTGATCCCTAATTAGATTTTAAATGACCTAGTTTTAATTTTTTAGTCGCTTATTTTTTCAAGAAACTCGCTGTGACCGTGCAGTGGAGCTGTTTGCGGCGATTTTTTTTTTTTGCAGCATTTATTGCAGGCGCGTGCCTTTGAAACCCACGCGGACAGAGCAGGCTTTCAGGCCAGTCCTGAGGCGCAGGATGGCAGCTGTGGTCTTTGGTGTGGTTGGAGTAACTTTGTCAAAAAATAATTGAACGTGCTGTTGGAGGCGATTTTCCTGATCGTAATCTTCGATCTCAAAAAATGGGCGTTTTCCACAACACGCACTACGCCCTTCGGCCACAGCAGTGTTGAATGCCGTTACTTATCTCGCTGCGAGCTATCGGGCTCAATGTCACGCGCAGTATTCCGCACCTGCAAGCTCGTTAAAATACGAATTCCTCCACTGTGATTCGACAAACGAATTCATTCAAAGTAGCACCCAACCCTCTAACCATCTACTACTGGAGAACAGCACCAAGAAGTCGAGCGTTATCTGCCTCACCATTATTCTCGGGTGTTCCTCCGCGGTGCAACATGGAGTGTCTTTTTTGATACATTACCTTCGAAAATATTGCATCCACAAGTTACAAACGTCATTTTTGCGATGTCTCAAGTTGATAGATTGATTGAAAACAGCAGAAACACCTCAACAGGAACATTAACATGAATCATTTTATTTTTCTTGGATTTCAATAAACGACTGACGGGTGGACCCAAGGTAGTGCCAGTGAAGTCCCGTAGTGGTCAAGCGATGCCGTTATTGTATCCAGCTATATTCATAAGAGTTCCACCGGCGGGAAAATTTACATATATCCTGATTCTCCAAATATAAAAGTGGCAAAGCGCTTTCAAACTAACTGCATCGAAGATTCTTTTCTCAACAGTGTTTTTCCAAGCAAGATAAAGATATCCTTTGCGCAGAGGGAGAGAGAAATAAAGAAAATAACAAATGTGAGCAACGCCCTCGTTCCGGTTCGCAGTGAAGTGGTATCCGAGAGCCACGCGGTTAAGGGTACGCATTCATATCAATTATGGCCAAGGAGAAGGCGACGTTGCCGGCGGGTGTAGGTCAGGCGCCCACGGCGCTAGGTTAGCGTGGCTAAGCCTCGTTCTAAATCGGGCACGTAACAACTTCTGTCGGATGCGTGGGGCGCATCTCCACTCCGGCACCGCGCCGTGCTGCCCCGGGGGCGCGCACTCGTTCGTTGGCTCAACATGAGCATTTCGCCCGGGATTACTCAGGCGCGATGAAAACTCCTCTCTTAATGCTCCAGAGCCGGATGATCTTGAAAGTTGCACCCGTAAACTAAGCTTTCAGCAGCGAGTTGAGTAACCAGCGCGGTAGGCGTCTGAACCGAAGCGAGGCGCTGGATAAAATCTCAACAGGCGTCCACTTTTGAGACAAAAGTCAAGAGCCATAATCAGGCTCTCACTTGTTGACGGCCAAACCGAAAGCCTGTACCATTAATTAAAATTACGTCGTGCGCGTGGAAATTTCCAGCTTGCAATGTTTAGTTGCTGGAAGCGCCGAAAAGAAAAGGAACACTACATCTTTCGCTACATCAATACGTAAGATGTTAGAGAGATTCGGTATAGTGCGATCGGCGTTCCGCTGCCGTGTTCCGCTTACGCGGCGCACCGAGCTGCCCCTCAGCCGCGGTAAGATGTCCGCCCCTGCGGTCATATGCGCATGCACACATAGCTCCCCGTGCAAAGGGATCGCGTTATGCTAAATCTCTTTGTCGCTGAAGTCAACAGCATATGCTTCGCTGTGGGACTTTTTCATTTTGTAATAAAATTTCCTTGTGTTTCTCAATTCTTCCAGGAATAAAATCATCTCGTAGGAGCATTTATAAATAGAATGAACAGAAACAAATAAGAGCAAGGAAACAGGATTGTTTGTACGTCATACTTGGACGGTTACTGTAGTAGTAATACGAAATCACTGAAGACACTTATATGTTTAGCGGGTGGCGAGGCGATGGAGCGACCCTGTGGTGGTTATTAAAATTGCAGGTGAAAGTAAACGAGTCTACGGAGGACGAAGCCCTTTCTTTTTAGGGGAATGTTCTGACACCATCGAGAAAGAAATGACTAAGAAATACAATTAGTCCGCAAGGTTGGAGAATTTTTCGGCTTTGTGACCTCTAAAATTGAACGCGACATGCATTCTTAGGCCGGGTTACTTTTCAAAGTGCTTTATTATTCCTACATTGCGGCAGTATTGATGTACATATCGTTACAAACTGAAACTTCTCGGAGCATATATGCTGGAAGTAGCCTAATGTGGCATCAGCAAGAGGGAGAACCCTTGGGAGTAAAACTGCAGGCATTGTGAATCCTCCTTGCATTTTCACAAGGCAGAAAGTCGTAAACAACGCTTTTTCATTGCGTCAAAGCTATAAAGTTTCATTGCTCTTTTATTTGTTCGAAGTCGCTCCACGACGTCCCCTTATTTCGCTCCGAAACATCACGCGCTCCCCTTTTAAGCGACTGCCTGAGAGATGCACCGTGTCAGCTCGCACAAATGGACGCCGCGTTCTTGGGAGGGACAGATTGCTTCTCGGGGGGCGTAAAAAAAATAAAACAACGCTCCTGACGTGATACACATTTACCTACATAAAACGTTGCATATATATCCATCCGCGTGGCCTCCGAGAAAAAGAATACTCGTTGGCTGTCATATTTTTTTTGTCCTTCCTCCCCCAACCGTATGCTTTCCTTTCTATGCGACTGCTTTGGAATCGAAGCCTCAAGCCCCGTCACGCGTATCCGATTCCGAGACGGGCGACCACCACATCGCAACCCCTCTCCTCTCTTGCTTTTTTTTTTCTGTATATTTCCTCGGCGTCTGCAGTTCTTGGCCGCTTCGGCGTCTTCTTTTTGCTTTTTTTGCCCCCCTCTCCTCCTTTCCTTCCTGCGCGTGTCAAACGAAAGGAAGCACGAGAGGCAGATCGAGAGCGCTAAATGTTATGCCTTGACAAGTCCAGTTAGACGCCAGGCCTATTCACACGGAAAGAGATGCGATTCTGGCCGGCGTCGTTACGTTCCTCTTATTATCTTCTTTATGCAGTCTGTGCGCGCTGCACTTTCCCCCGGCGCAGTATCTTTTTTCCCGCGGTCCCCCTTCTTTTCTGCGCGCTGTCTCTCTGCGGGGCCGCTTTTGTGACATCCTCGAAGAGGCAGCCGTGAAAGTCAGATGCAATCGACCCGCTTTTCGGCTCTGCATAAAGCGTTTCCAGGATTCGCTTAGCTACGCTCTTTTTGTTCCTCCCGCGGCTTGTGCAAACGGCGATATTTGTTTAGCGATGACTGTTGCCCGGCTCTTTGTTCGAAAAAGAATTACTGAGTGGCCGGAGTCACGAAGGCATGAAAACTTTTTCCCCCATAGAGACCTCTCTCTTGCGTGCGCAGCCAGTTTATCCTCGCCGATTTTATTCTCGCTTATTACTTTCCTTTTATTGCTCCCTTTCTGCGCCTGAAAGCGTTGCTTCTCACGGCACCCATCAAGGAGATCGAATAAAAAGCGTCTGTTTCGCCACTGGGCTTGCTCGTTGGTTGTCTCCGTCTCCTAAGCGCAGATCTGAAAGGCGGAGAGAGGTTTGGCATACCCTTTTTGCGTGGTTTTATTCAACACCCTTTTTGCACCCCAAGCACGGATTATATGAGTTCAATTATCTATTGAAGCTATGAGTGGACCGTCGGAGGTCGCTGGCTGTTCCGCCACAGTTGAATTAAATGAAACAGCGATGTAGTACAACGACGCTTTTGAAAAGCGCCCTTTTGCTCGGTAAACTGTTCTGCGCGTGTGGCGCAAGCATGGAGCAAATGATTGCGCGAGCGTTCTGCGCGTGTTTGCGACAGCCTAAAGAGCACGTGTTTTGGTTTCCCAGGGGAATCTCTGCAAATATGTATGCGTAAAGAAAGCCCTGCCTGTGCGACCAGGCCTGAATGAACGGAAAGAATTTATTAAGAGTGAGCGCTGAAAAGCATTGCCTTGTAGCTAAAATGCCTGAGGCTGAAAACCGACACACTGTATAGAAGGCCTTCGATACGGATAGGCCTGCTCGCGCAATCTATTAAGCGTAACTCTTGAATAGGTAATAAGTGCACTGGGCTAGAGACAACTTTTTTTTTGAACAGTTGAAAAACGACCCCACGCACACGCCCACGCACGCACGCACGCACGCACGCACACACGCACGCACGCACGCAAGCAAGCACGCAAAATAGACCATAAAGCAAGGGAGGTCAACAGGTCCAATGATTTCTCGTGTGCGTATAATTTCGTGCCCGTCTTTCAGCTGTTCTTAAAAATACACCAGCGCAGCAAAGAGAGCGGTCAGGTAAATAGACCAGACATTTGCGATGTCAGAGCCAGACTACAGCGGCAACAGCGTCTCTCAGCCCATGCGCCGCTTTGGGACGTTCAGCCCTACATGCCGTCATTCCAGACATTCCAGTTTTTTTCGCTCGTTCTCTAGTCTGGTGGTCTTCAGTTATGTACATGAGGAAAGTGTGTAGCGATCGAAACAAATAAAAAAAAATCATCTGTTCCAGGCGAAGTTGTTCTCGTGGGGTCAAAATATGAACTGCTTTATGGTTGAGGTAGTCGTATACGACTTACTCAACGGAATATAGTGTGGACACGGCTTTCTAGTGCCGTATTAAGCCGTGGAAATGTAGTCTCCGTGGAGCTGCAGCTCAGGGGACTGCGATACGCGGACCATCGAGGCTTTGCCAATAGACGTGTAATGTTGTTGCGCTGATTTAAATAGTTATCGTGCACACCACGCTCGTTTCCAGACGGATTCTTCGTGAGCAGACGATGAAACGTGCCGGTGGCCGCGCTTTATTCAGGGCGTGTTCGCCCCCAAGCCTCCTCAGCGGCGCTTCGAGGAGTGTCTGTTCCACTCCCCAACCAATTACCAAGGACTTCCTTTCTGAATAAATTCACTCATTCATTTCGAAGGCCTTTGTTTGTCAAGCTATGCGTCCCTCTTATCCTTTAATGAGCACTCTGCATGCTAGCTGGAGGATCTCGCAATTGACAACGTCTGGTAGCGCCATTTTGTGTTCTTAACGTCGGCAAAATTAACAGTCCCATTGTAAAGACCAACCGTATCACGCGAAAGGCGTTAGAATTGTAAGAGAAAGCGGAAATTTTACAACTTCGGAACACTCTCAATTGCCATGGTTTGCTAGCCTAATTGAACGAGAGCCAGAAAGTTTCGAACATTTTCGCCAAGCAGTGGAAGTTTCCTCACGTGAAGCGCTTCAAAGTAGTCATAGAAAGCATTACGATTTTTGACAAGCCCTCTCCAAACACCGGCTGTTGCACTGAGAATGAAATGTTAGGGCATTAAACGCTGCACTCTCAGCTGTATTTTTCGGCGTTTACCTGTCGGCGACACACGTCACTGTCGTCAGCATGAAGATTGTTTGTGCCTTGCTGCTGAATGAGCTCAAGACGCTGTACCTTCCGCGTCTTGCATATTTTTTGTCTTCATGGTACTCTTCCACTATATGAACGAGCTCGTCAAAAAGGGGGACGACGGTGTCAAAAACATTGTCCTTTCACCCCCCCCCCCTCGATATCCCCCCACTCCTCTGTTTCTAGCTACCCCATTTCCTCCTTTTCTACATTTGCCCTGTGCCAGTTACTTTACCCGAAAACGACCTCATGTGCACAGATGTAACTAGAAAAGACTGGCGATTGAAGATGAAAGAATTGCGAAAAACACTCGGTTCTTTTCTTCCGTAGAAACAAAATTAACACGGCTGTGGTTTACGGTAAATGTTTTTGACAGCTATTTCCGTGCCATGTGTGTGAACGTCCACAAGGGGTGTTTGGGGACAGGGGGTGTTATGAATGCGGCTAGCAACCAATGTGCATAGAGGTATGACGTGGTGAGGAAAGGATGACGTCAGATCTAGGTTTTAAATGGCATCTGTGATCCTACAATGGCTTCTTCTGGATAGTGAATGACAAACTTTGAAATGGCTCACAGCGGGATTAATAAGCACTTCACGGTTAATAAGGGCGTCAGAAAGTAGTCTTGTCCTGAGCATTAGGCCTAAGTTCTAAGTCTTGAGAAGCACCGTCACAGATGGCGCTACAATCGGCCACTACATTCAGTTTATCATATAGACGTTTGCTGCTGTTGATATGCAGCAGTATCTCAGTATTGATAATATCTAACTCAGTATCGCTGCATCTTAATAGTAGGTGAGAGAAACCATCGCATCGCACACCATAGCTTAACCCTTTCAGGAGCTTTGCACACATTTGTGTACAATCTAAGTCCCAGCTTTTTCTCAGTGGACGTTATTCCTAACACGATTGCTTTCTTTCACACGAATTTAGCACCCTCCATATTGCTAATAGAATGCTCTTTTATGCCAATTGGTGAACGCATGAAATAACATTTCTCAAAACAATGAGCGTGTTAGCACTTCGTGCAGCATTTTCTTGCGGACAGATTCTGCCACAAGTACTTACTAATATCAAATTCCCCCCCCCCCCCCAGAATTCTAGCGTCATGCGCATTTTGGAAAAATAAAAAGATTTCACCATCTTTAGGGTGTGAATTTCCCGAATCTCGGTATCTTAGTATTACACTAGCCGCCTACTTTGACAGTTCTGAGGAAATTTTGTACATGCGTTTTTAAATTAACTATCGGTGTGTTCCGTTAGTAGACTAACGAAGTGACTTTCTTGAGGCGTGGAGTTGCTATTTATACGAAAAAAATGTTTGTTTTGAATCAGAACGACAAATAGCGCCAAAAAAAAAACGGTTGTTTAATTCTGACGAGCGGTTGTGAACTGCGTCACCAGAAACGCGACAGCAAAACATATATTTCTCATCGTTGGTGTTTCAGTGGTGGTGGTCGTGGTGGCGTCTGGATGCTGGCGGTTCCAGGCTTACAAGAATATTCTCGGAAGTCGCTCCGCCTATTCCCCGCATCAAAAGAGAAATGCCTCATCTCCTGCTATTGCCCCAGCAGGTCAGTCTGCTGTAAAAAATTCTCAAGTAGCAAATCTACCGCGCTCCTCGCACGTCTGAATCCCTCAGGGAAAACAACCCACGAAGCTTTTCCCTGTGGCTCATCTCACCTTTCCAGGTTGCGCAGAAAGGTTTGGCGTTCGTCGTCAGATCGTGTACAATCTAGAAGAAATCGCTGTGCATTTTGCCACGATGTCACAATTCGTGCACGTCGGTGCCGGGGCGCGTTGAAGCTTGCGCAACCAAGCTGGCGTGTGGAGCTACGCCACACGGGACCCCGGCCCGTCGGAAGTAGCTTTTTTCCCTCGGGAGACTTCTTGTAGTACAAGGGAGATGTGAAGGCGGCAGGAGCGATGAGACGTGCTGCGCCACGAGTTGCGTTGCGAAAGTTGCGTTTCTCCGAACGTCCAGTGACGCTGGGCGTGACCGGGCTTCTTGCGCAAAGCAATCCACTGAGGTATTAGCGGTGACTTCGAGACTTAAGAGGGGATCCGTTGGTAGCATATGGCTAATCCTCTAAGCCGAAGCTTTTTTAGGCCAGATTAGAGGTCGAATACTAATGCCGTCCGAGAAAAGCTCACACTATAGACGCGCTCTACCTAGGATCACGACGAACTACCGTTTGCACAGACAGCGGCGTTCATGCACAGCTGCAATGGTCACCGATCTTGCCATACACCTTACGCCATACAGAAGTAGTGTGCAGTCTTTGTCAAAATTAGGCAGCCCAAGGGGTCTGCTTCTGAGCCCTGCAGCGCGAGGCGCCTCCTCTTGCATACTAAGGGACCCTAATCTCACGAAGGCTGGAGGAACTTCAGTCCTCACCCCTCCGCCCAAGCTTAGGACTGTCAAATGTGCTTAAGAGTCCCGCTACTGGGCTCGGAATCTAACCCCTTGGGCTGTATGTGTGTTCTACAAACAGTGTACCTTGCTCGCCAGCTCAGAGAAGCTTATGATACTATTCAAAATGTGAGATTGGCGGTGACGGGGCCCTAGGGCAAGTAATCTATAAAGCAGCGAGTGAATCAGTGATGATGATGATTATGGATTTTTATGGCGCAAGGGCATCTATGGTCAAAGAGCGCCACCGCTGCGGTCGAGTGAATCAGTGCTGAGATATCGAGTCACAGTTCGCAGTTAAGGAAGATAGCATAAATTGACCGTATACTAACACATAATACGGGACAAGTTGAGCGCAGATAACATTGTTTTATTATGACTTATTACTATGCATCTAACATTATAGAGCCCTTTCAGTTACGCATCAAAACATCACTTATCCTGTTCATATACAACTCGAAAAAAAATTGACTTGCCAGCCCTTTTTGATCGAAAGGTTTGTACGCATTAACACTTTGCTAACTATGAAAAAGGACAAAGAGTGTTTTAAATATCCTTCAAAATGAATGGTCTATCTTTGTGCATCACTGCGCTTTATCAAATGCGTTGTTTGTAGAAGCAAGCGCACTGTTATTTGCTTTCGTTTACTAGAGTGGCCACATGTTCTACGTAAATTTGCGATATATGCAAACAACATACGTATTACCCACTGGTTAAGCTGTCAATGGTGCATGTTCAGACTACCCATGCTAATGATTTTGCGTGCAAATTTGCAGATCTAGGCACACATTTTTATAAATATGCTGAGTAAATTTGACTACAAGTTTCCACAAGATTAACGCTAAGGATTTCTTGGAGGTGATAAGCAGATATTATTTATATACAGTACCTGAGTGGCATTCCTGTCAGGGCATTGTGTAAAAGGCGACTTGAAAGAAAAAAGGTCCGTGAAAAATGCCTGGACGAGTGTCTACGAAATGAATCAAGACTGGAAGAAGCAAAGACAAAGTCGAGGAAGACTCTTCCATATAAACATGGCACGGGAAAGCACAGATGGCTTAAAAGCTTTAGTTCTGGCGTAGATCCGTTTAATGCTGGATTGATTGCGTAAGCGTAGGGTGAGTTGACGATGCCTAGTACTACTGAAGTATTTTTAGAACAAGCACTAAAATTCTATGCGGTGATGATGATGACGATGATCGTTGTCATTTTTGTTGTTGATAATGATAGCTCTATACAGCATCTAGACGTCGGGCGTGGGTAGCATAGTAACCCAGAAGACGTTGCCAAAGAGGCTGGTATCGGCGAGATCATTTTAACGCGTGGCTGTCAGCGCATTTTTTCGAAGATTCACTGTGGCGAGCCTTCCGCGAGGACCGGTGCGAGCGTGCCTATGTGCATTTGGTGCTTAATTCGGCTTGTTTATTGTGTTCGAACCTGTCTCTAATTATAAATGCGCATTGACATCTTTCTGCGGGCTGCCGTGCCCCAGAAAAGCGCAAGTGAAACCGGCAGCGTATGATGGTTCTTGATTTCATTCACGTTTCGCAGGAAAAAGGTGAACTGAGAGTCTCTTTACTCAGTTGTTGCTCGATGACTCCGACACGTGGTCGCAAAAGCGTGAGGACCCGAGTTAATTTTTTCTTCTTTTCGTTCTCGAAGGTCAGCGCAAGACAGGGCACCCTAAGGATATTTCATGTCAAAAACATCTTCGGCGTGTACGTACGCAAAAAATATCCAGCCAAATAAAAGAAAACTCGGATGTTCGCACCTAAACGTGCAGAGTCGATCACACTTGTCAAAAGCGCTCGAGAGGCGCCGTCCGGGGGAAATAAGGCAACATTCTAAAGCAGGTGTTGACTTTCTCTGATAATGCTTGCGCTGGAGAGCCGCGGAAAAGACACGTGAACCGCACAGGCATCAGTGCCTTAATGCTATATAGCAAAGCAGTTGCGAAAAGATTTCGCTTCATTTCCTCCTCTGGCGGAAAATCTTCAAGCGCCGACCAATCGTTAAAAAGGATGACGTTTCGGCCCCGTTTAGGGGGGCCTTGTTCACATCTTTTTAACGATTGGTCGGCGCTTGAAGATTTTCCGCCATGAACATACCCGACCAGACGGGTTTCCGTCGAACCCTGGATTTCATTTCCTCCTCTGCACACCGTCTGAGCGCTCTAGGCAAGTGTGATCGACCCTGTACCCAGGATGCGTGTTTAGCCTTGCGGCTTGCGCGTTATTTCTTTTAACGTTTTCTGCCGCATCGGCCCCTAGAATGTTTTTTTAAACAGTTGACTACGTCAAAATTTTGCTCCGCAGTCTAGACGCTTTTGTGTGTGCACAATATTTCGTTCAAAGGGAGCTGTGCGGGGGAACCATTCCGGTCGACCGTTAATCAAGGCGAGATTCTTCGTGCCTTCTTTCTTGCCTTTTTAACGACGAAAATTGCATTTCAAGCATTTATCACGTCTCCTGGCTGCGCGTGCGTGCGTGTGTGTGTGTGTATGCATACGTTCCGCAATTCTTGCGGCACGAGGGCGAGAGCTCGTTTCGGGAAGCTGCAGCGTGGACAAAATTTGTACCCTTCCTCTTAACGCTCCAAGTGGTGTGTACTCTTCCCAACCAAGGCGACCAAGCGAAGCGTGTCCGGCTGTGCTCCAAGTACCAACAGTATCGACAGAAATAGCACTGAAGAAACTTATTTAGCTGAGACAAGCTTTTTTCCTTGCGTTTCAGTTCGTCTTCGATCCAACCACACAGTTCAGGATAACTTAATTACAAATTACTTGCCGCACCAAAGCAGCTCATATTTCGCATACTTTTCTGCAACAGTACTGCCCCAACCCCTTGATCTGAGGTGTTGGTACGGAGTACAAATGGCTTGCTGAAATCCGCAACCTGTAGGATGGGGGCCTCTGAGAGCAGTTGTTTCAGGCTGTTAAAGGCTTTTTCTTCGTTATCCCACCACCTAACGCTGTTTGGTGCGAGTTTTTTGGTCAGGTCTGCAGGCTGTGATGTCCCTAGACTGGCGCGCACTCCCTCGCAGGTCCCGGGAGTCGTGCGGGTGCGCTTCTCCCAAGCATCAAAAGAGAGGCCAGAAGCTACTGGGGTTTGTGAACCGAGTTTCGTTACTTTTATCCGTATATCATTCAATAAGCTGCAGGGGAGATACTCAGCAGACTAGAAACTTGGTAGGCTACGGTAATCTGAGTATTTGCATGGCGAACATACGATATAACAACAGCGCTGACGTACTACACTTTGGGACCGCATTGCGCGGATACCTGGAGAGCATCCTGTTGCGCCAGGGCTCGCGGAAACACAGCGTTTTGTGATCGCCCTCCGAGTAGCGCTGGCTGGAACGCGGCAGACCCGAGAGCTTCCAACAATGCCGTGAATTAACGCGACTAGGCGGCGCCAGCTCCGCACAGAGAGCGGCGGCTGCAGCAGCGCCCCCCATGATGCGGG
Organism: Amblyomma americanum; assembly: GCA_030143305.2. Taxonomy (NCBI): domain Eukaryota; kingdom Metazoa; phylum Arthropoda; class Arachnida; order Ixodida; family Ixodidae; genus Amblyomma; species Amblyomma americanum. The sequence continues at coordinate 16,263 of JARKHS020030738.1, read as the reverse complement.
AAGCAGCGGTTTTTACTCGTTCTCGCCAGCCAGCCACTTTGGCGAGGCTCGGCAGTGCGCCGACGACTGCAACGGCCGCACGGCGGGTAGAAAAAAAGGTCTTCATTTCCCTTTGCTAGCACTGGCGGCGGCGGCAGGGGGAGAGATTCTTTCCCACGCGTCGCTGCAGACAGAACACGACGACCTCCTCAGGGCCAGGTCACCTTCCTGGAAAGGAATCTCCAGGCTGACCCGGGTCATCGCCCGATTTCAGCGGGGCTGCTTGAGCTGGTGGCAAATATCCACCGCCGCAATAAGTGCTGCGCCATGGTGGTCTCATCGTCATCGCCCCAAGCGAGTGGGGGCACCGGTGTCGCATCCTGCTGTGGGTGCCCCCACCCCCAGGCCATCACGTGCGTCCAGCCCATTGGACACTTGTGCAGAAACTGTTGTCCCCATCTAGGGACCTAGGGATGAGGCAGGCTTGAAAAAGAGCAGCGTTGTGTGTGCTAAGCAGTTCCACTCGGGGCTCTCTTGCCTCCCTCATCTCTCTCCTCCCATTCTGACTTGTAATCTAACCATCATGTGAATAGTTCAATGTTTTTTTAGTCTCCGCATCCTAACCACGTATCCGGCTTCCTTGCGTCTTCTCCGACCCGACCACGCTACCTGAGTCCCAACAATCCGTGTATTGCACAAGCAAGTGACGGTTGACAAGTCATCGCCGCGAAGAGTAATCACGTCCGCATTTATTTATTTCATTTCAGGAAGTTTGGAAGCAGAGTGAAAGAGCAGAAGGGATCTTTCCAAAGAGAAGGCACCAAAAATAAACTGGCGCGACTTATTCAGGGATTGGAATGAAAGTACAGAGTTTGGACTTTCGTTGGATCCGACTCCTTCGCTAGCGCAAGGTAGGCAGCAAAGCACGGCGGATGTGGTATGAAAAAAAAAAGCGTAAACGACTAACTCGGAGTGGGATGAAGCCATGCGAGCGATCAATTTCGCGCGAAAGTTATGCGGTGGGAGATTCTGCTAGAGCTCTTCAGGGCCTAGAGTAGCCGGAGAAATAAAGTACGCAGGGAGTTAAATTCCTTAGACTGCCAATAGCAGTTCTGGAGTGTCCCAATTTCAGGATAAAAAGGTTTAGCGCGTCAAGAGCTTCCCCGAAGAAGTGGAGCTTAAAGAAAGTAGGCAACCGTCACTGCACAGCCCTTCCGGCGCACGAGGTTCACATGTGACAGGAAGATATTTTTTTGTAAGCATAGCACACAGAAATGGCGTTTCAAGGGTTCTTCGTTCGCGTCACCAATTGAATTTTCTTGCCGACCTGTCACCGGCTTAAGACAGCCGAATGCAAATACCAGGTGTGACATCTTCTGACGGCAGTTTAAGAATGACAGCGGGTGAAAATCAGGTCAAATATCATACTCTTGTGCTGGCTCAGTTTTGCCCGAAAAAGGATTTTCCGATGTAAGATGTACTTTCTATGAGAAAAAAAAAACAAGTGACAGAACCTACCTTTACGCAAGCAGAAGCCAATTTGCACCATGTATATTGATAAGCTTGCGAACATTGTTATTACCACCTGCTTCTTTTTCTTGTTTTCCACCTTCGTGGAAAAATATATACCTACTCTGGCTGATTACGAATTCTTCAAAGGGGGACCGGTGTCTGCTTTCAAAGTATGAACTTCTGGGCATGGAAATTCTCTTTTCACCCAGTATTAGTGCATATAGTAACTTTATTCGCGAATAAGTGAACGAATAATTGACTAACTTATTTACGGGTAAACTCCGGGTCAACACAGGCCACCTGGGGCTATTAGCGTGAACCAAATTCTTGGCACAAAGGTGTTTTTGCGCTTTTGTACAATAACGCACAGATACCTTCCCTGAAATGCGGACGCCGTCCCTGAGATCAAACCTGCGAACTCAGCCTCAGCAGGAGACCGCCACGGGCATTTATAGCCGCCGTGGTGCGTGCCAAGCACGAAATAGTTGCCACTCGAGTTGCTTGGCTGAATCGGTGTGCTCTCCGCTAAGATTGTCCTGTGTTCGAGTTATCCCTATAAATGATTAAGTACCGAAAACAAACGGTTACTTTTTGTTCTTACTTCTTTTTTAAGCCTCTATGCGCTGAAGCAGCATTCAGCCCCCCCCCCCCCCATAACAGGAGTCTCATAACACAATAATTAGCGCTGCCACCCGTTGCCCTATAAAACTATTGACTTTCGGTTTGAGTGAAATAACAGTGCATTGTACTTGATCATTCTTGAAAACGAGTAGTTTACCAAGGAAAATCAGGCAAGGTAGATCGGGAGACCGCTTACGTTCCTGAATAGCACGGAAGCACTTCAGCTTCCTCTTCTTGCACCATTCCCTGGTGATAGCAAGGTTTTTCAGTTTCTGAAAACAAGCATATTATTCGGATACTTTTCAGCAAAGTAGCCTCAGGTTCGACCGAATTACTCACTCTGAAGACACGAAGTGCGCATCTCCTTGCTCTGCCGCTCTAGACGGATGACATGCAAATAACTGCGTTTCACCGCAGACAGGTGTTGCAACGTGTTGTAGCTGGCAGCAGCTGCGCAGTGCTTACATATCTCAGCTGAATGATTGAGCCGTACTTATAAAATTCAGGGGGCACTTTGTTGACGCAAAGTGCGGTGAGGCGAAAGCCTTTAGCGCGGTATTGCTGCTTGTGTCACTGACGTGTGGTTAAGACGTTAATTAAGTACACAATTGTTTGTGAATCTTGAATGTCGGAGAGGCTGGAGGGCGTTTGGGAGGCATCCGTCTGGTTCGGCGCCTTTCTGCAAACACTCTCCAGCGTCCTAGACAAGGAGAAATACACATGCGTTGGCAGGAAGTAGCGTAGTTGTTAGCACGCTCTGCTGCGGTACGGAAGGATGGTGGTTAGAATCCCATCGCGCGAAAAGATGGTTTTTTCTTATCGAGCTGAAGAGTGTCACGGACGGACGGACAGACACCGTGAGTGTGAGCCATTAGAGGCTTTCGCCTTAATATGTCTAACGATAGGATATTGTTCATTTGTTTGTTGAATCCCTGTGTAAGTGGCAGCATTGTCGCTGCGGCACGGTTGTCAGAACCCATAACTGTTTACATGCCGACCATCGACATCAGACCAAGGCGAATCTGCATGGTGTAGGCTGCGCCTGATGCCGATTTCTTGGAAAATACGTGTAGTCACGTGCTCGTTTCGAGAACGTAAGAAAAAAACAGATCAGTAATGACGATTCGCTAACAATGCACAACGGCTAGGTTCGATTTTTCAGTGCGAACATAAGGCCTAAATCAAATTAGTTAAAGCTCAATTTCTGCAGACGAGTGAAGTAATGAAACACATGCAACCATAAAAAAGCACTCAATGCCTAAACAACGCTAAGATAGAGCTCATTAGGCGGCGTTTTCGTGTCGTACAGCTTTATTGGAATGATTTTGTTAAACGTATCTCTCTACGCACGGTATATAGCTTTGTCTTCATTCATCCATATGGGCGCGAAGTTTTCTTACGCAGCTTCATTGCGCGCTCGTTTTTGCACCTGCGTTAGACTGTCGCGCCGCGTAAGTACGCTAAAGAAGAACGAATTAAAGATACACAGTACAGCGCCATTTATGATGCGTGAAACAGTGCCCCTATAACAGCTCAAAATCAACAGGCCTCGCTCCAGGTTACAGACTGCACGCGTCAGCCATAAATAATATGTATCCTAATACCCGCAACGAAAGATCACCGAGGCCTTCCAGATGGGAATAGCCTAACTGCTTCCTTAACCCTTCACGTGCGCACCTCCGGTTTTCAACAGCTTCATTTTAGTCTCCGAAAAAATGCTCTCCGCTGAATTCCCCCCGCATCTCTCAGAGGGCGGACGGGAGCAACCAGCGGTTCTCCCTCTCTCTCTGAGTAAACACGGGCATAGCGCTCTGATCGTCGGGGCTAGAATCCCCTCCCCCTCTTTCGTGCTAGCCGCGCGGTTCTGGAATGCGGCCGGCACTGGGCGTACATGGAAGCGGTTCCCGGCGGCCACCGCGGCGTAGCGGGCAGCGCCGGACGTGAGGCGCGAAAGGGACGACGGCACGCGTCGGCGCGCCAGTGCCACAAGTGCGGGCGCCAATTAATGCTAAGCGGCGTACACAAACGTCGTAACCCCTTATTAATGAGGAGGAGCGGCGGGGAGGGACGCGCCCTCCCGAGCCCCGCGGCGGCGGCGACAGCTCTCGAGTGGCGGGGCGAGGAAGGCACCGGGGGATTGCGATCATAGCAGCGCCTAAGTGCGGGGCTAAGCTCCCTATCTCGGCCAGGCCCCGGATGAGCGATGCCGCGTCGCGCCGGTCGTTTGTCTCGGCTTCGACCTCGGCCGCCGCAGCGGCAGCCGTTTTGTGTCCTCCTCTTTCCCGTGGTCGGCGGCCCCGTCCGACATCCTTGCCCGTCATTATTTTCCGTCTCTTCGTCTTTTTTTTTCTCTTTCGACAAAAAACGCAGCGGCCATACCCGGCGTACCTTCTATAATGAGATACAATCCTTCCCCTGGAGACTAACGCAGATCGATGCAGCTGTATTGCTCAGATTGAAGTATGACCCTGACTGACGATTTATCTGTACACCACAGCGGCACCAGTGCGACCCTTGCTGCGTAGACCGCGGCTGCGCAGACCGCGTCAGCGCTGGACGGGAGCGAAAGGGAGAAAAGAAGTTAGAAAGGATAATCCGAAACGGAGAAGGTGAGGCTGAAGAGGCCGAGAGGGGATTAAAGTCGCCCTCCGGAGAAAGGGGGCGAAGAATAAATATATACGTGCTTATTTATTTGGATATATATATATATATAAAAAAGCAGCCGCGCTGTGTGGGAGGTTTATATACGCCAGAGGGCGTCGTGTATTTTATTAGGTTGCCGTTTTGTGGCTGCCAGCAGCGCTTTGGAATATTTTTCTTCCGGTCGGGGAAGGAGGATTTTTGGAATTGTTTCCGTCCGTGGAAAGGGACGGAGTAAATCCGGCATCGATTCGCTCCAGGAAGAAGAGAAAGAAAGCATTTGTGTTCCCCGCTTCCGAAGGCATTGGCGGCGATTGGGCAGTAAAAGGAAAGGCGTACACTTCCGGGATGAAATTGGTGGTCTGGGCACTTTGAAAAAAATAAAATAAAAAGCGAGGAGTAGCAGTGTTTCCTAATTAGAATTGTCCAGATGAAACGCACGAATGAGTGGCTTTGGTGAAATTTATGGAGATATGTAGCAGTGACGCGATGAACTACACAAATAGAAAAAAAAAACGGAAAGATTTCTTCGTACCAGTCCATGCCCCGATAGAGATACCCGCAGCGATTGATTTAATCAGTCGTTACAAGCTGGATGTAGCAGAATTAAGCGTTGTGAAGTACATTTTTTGCTTCTAAAATTCACGTTTTGAGTCGAAATAAAGTGGCAGTAAGCACCTTCGGATGAGAATGTCGACGTCACCACAGCGAATGTGTCGCGTTGAATGGTAGGGCCGAGACTCGAACACGCAGAGCCAGGTAAAGTAATCATTGATGCAGTCGGTGAACTGAACATAAGGCATCTATAGCAACAGAGTCGATCCCATTCAGTAAAGAACTTGTAATTGACACCAGGCCGGTAATCTCCAAAAGAAAAAACATTGCTGAAAATAAGTTTTATCACCTCGTCTGGAGTACAGCTGCCCGGAGACAGACAAAAGCGGTGAGGTTTTGTCTCAAGGGTAGACGTGCAGGCTATTTGGTGGTTCATACTTCTTCTAAACAGCGAAACAGACGCGGACGCAGAAGGGACACCTCTTCGTCGTGTGGTGAACTTTCTTAAAGAACAGTCTATATGTGTTGTTCCAGCGGACTCACTGTTTTGTCCTAAGAACTATTTCATTCTAAACCTGTAGATGACATTGCGGAAGTGTTTCAGTCTCGTGATGACGTTAAGCTGTCTAAGCTCAAAGCAAATGCAAAAAAAAATTATGTGGCAAGTTGAACCTGCAACGTCTGGGGAAATCTGACGTCTGGTGACTACTGCGAGACAATCTTGAGGGGACCGATGCCTTTAAAGTTTTTAGATTTGTAGGTGACTTTTTAGTGATTTTTAATATCAGCTCTGAGTTTTACGAGCACTATATTTTTAATACACTCACCATTTTTCGTGAGGGTCTTAAACCTCTAACCCTGACGCACGAACTTCCGGAAGGTGGAACAATTGGATTTTTAGATCTAAAGATAGTATTTACTGACAACCACGTTTGTTGGACATATGGAACCCGCTCCAACAAGCCACCACTTCAATTTCATTCGGCGCATTCCAAACTAGTTAAGGGAGCTATTGTGAGTTCATGTTTCAAGAATGCCCTCAAGAAATCACGTGAGCACCTACATGCTTACAGTTTCACTCAGCAATCTTCCAGACTATCGGCAGCAGGCTACCCGAAGCATACGCAGGTATCTGTTGCAGAGGGTTTGCTCAAGCATGAACAAAAACGCGAACATGGCAGAGAGAGTGAATCATCAAGGAAGCATAAAAAGACAGCAGTAATCTCCTACATGCATGCATTTTCTCACAACCTAAAAAGGTTAGCGCAACGTTTAGATGTTCGTGTAGCCTTTTCCGCTCCTTGCAAGCTGTCTATGCTTAGCCGCATCAGCTGTCCTGTGGCTAAGCCAAGGGATGCATGTAAGATAAAGCATCAAAGCAGGTTTGTAGATTGTATTGAAGGGCTCGTTTATGAACTTCCACTATCTTGCGACAAAATGTACGTGGGACAAACAGGGCGTTGCTTGAATGACAGATTAAGGGAACACAAAAGTAATGTGACTAACTCTAACGACCGCAACCTGCCGATTCACTGCTTCGATTGCACAAAGAAAAATAAGAAAGTCTAAAGCCAATAATTGAAGCTCAAGAGATTTTAGCTCCGGGTGACCTTTGCGTCAGCACACCTTCTCTTGGCCTATCAGGAAAAGAACGGGCGTACTTGGATAAGCGCGCGAAACGGGATTACCATTCATTATTTCTTCTCTCTCTTTTGCGCACTGTATTTGTTTTCCACCTGCCGCACATCAAGCCATCTCTATATATACATGTAAATTTTATGAATAAACATAGTTGAGAGTCAGCGCTGTGTGTGTCTTGTGTGTCCTCTTCTTCTGTCCGCGTCTTCTGCGCTATTTAAAAGAAGGTTTTGTCTGTTCGTGAGACGAAGGCAAAATATAGTAACTGCATTAACGCTGTTATAGTGAGCTCAGACAGTATCGACAATCCGCTTATTCATAATTGCTTGTGCTCTGGCATGCAGTTTTGTTACCATATCAGTGTGTCATAAGCACAGACAAGGAAAGTTATTATTAAATAGGTCTTCGAGAGATTAGTTGCGAGCTAGAGAAGCAGAAAACTGTAAATCACAGACATGTCTGAAAGCCTCGCAACGGAACAAATCGCACAACTCGCTGGCTTAGTGAGCGTTCCATGAATTTTTACAGCGTTCCAGCTGTAAAATTTGGCCAACCATGGTAGTCACAGATAAGCTGCAGAAAATTGAAAGATCGAATAGGTATACAGCGTAGGCGGTCATCAACGCCCTGCGTTTCTCAGTTCCACGAAGCGTGCCCATGACTGCGTCAATCTTTATTGTTTTCGGTCATTGGTTGAAGTCAAGCCACGCCCGCTCTCCTACTGAGTTTGTGCCAGTGATTTAATACAGAGCGCTGTGTAGCAAGTTAACGGCGATGAGGCAAAAAAAATTAAATTAGGATAGAATCCGAATTGAGTCGTTATATTATGGCGGTGTCTACGCGTTCTCATGGTCTGCGAACTTTTGTAGCCGACTGCGCAAGGGAGCGCGTTTCTTAGTGTTCGGCACTGTTCACCAAGGGTGCCGCAGGACTGTATTTTCTGGTTGCAACATGTCAGGAATACGCAACGATCCGACATTACATACGTTCTCAACGTGCAAGTCTTCCGTCCTTTACGCATGAAGATGCACGGTGAGAGGGCGGAAACTGGCGCCCATACTCCCGCAAAGAGAAAGGGACCGATGACAAAATCCGGTCGTTTTTGTTTTATTTAAAGGAACGCTCCCTTTTCCGCCAAGTTACTTCTCAGAAGCGATCTAGAGACAGCAAATCGTTTTCTCGCATTCCATTCCACAGATCAGCTTCGCTGGCCTCTTCACGAGAGCACTAGGCTATCTACGTCGTGTTGAACTGCAACACACTATCACGCTATGCATTATACATGGTCGTTTTCATCAACTAATACTCCTGGAATGACGAAGGTGATCATGCGCCGGCGCCAACGTCGTCGTCGTTGTTGTTGTTATTGTTGTTCGCCTCTAAAAAAGTGCCACCCCCCCCTCGCCCCTCCCTGTGGGTATGTACGACTCCACCAGAGGACAGCAACAACAACGACGACAACGAAGCTCTTGAGGCGGCCGGCTGACACTCATGCTGGAGAACTGCTTCACGTGGCCCTGCCTCTTGCCCCGCTGTTTTGTCGATATCGATTATTTGTGCAAGAGTCTTCGTCGCCGGCGCTTCCCACGTCCCAATAAGCCGCCCTTCACTGCTATCGAACTAATACCGTCGCCAGACGTGCCGACGACCCAGCGAAGCAAAAGCATGAGCCAACCAGGCTAAACGCGTGCTTTCGCACCTCTACTGCGTTTAACTACGTTAAATCTCTACCACTATTTTTTTTCCTTGCATTTCCCTTCCTCCCCATAACTGGAACACAGACTCGCCCTCACTGAACGCCGAAACAAGGCGTGTCAGTAGTCCCCATGTCAGTCGTGCGCCTAGAGGCATCTTTGCAAACAAAAAAATTGGAATATTGGAAAATTGGAATATTGCAGAAGAAATCGGAACTCTAAATACGATTTCAGTGCTGTGAGTTGACGATGGTGCTGAAATGGCACTATGCAGTTAATAAGCAAAACAATGAGACGGCGGCTGCAGAAAAAAATTCTACCCGCGTGACAGTTCCGAACGCTCCAGAAGCGATTGCTTATTTACATGACCATATCTATATCTGGAGGTATCGGCTGCACAGAAACTGGTATAAGTAGTATCTAGATTTTAACCAAAATATTTGTTTGTGCGACCCGCCGTGCCTGCTCAGTGCCTACGTCTTTCGGTTGCTCTCAGCCCAACTTCGCGCGATCGCATCTCAGGAGCGACCGTATTTCAAGAGGAGGCGCAATGCAAAAAAAATAAAAACCCATGTGCTGTGCGACGTCAGTGCATGCTAAAGAACCCCACAAGGTTGAAATTAATCCGGAGCCCACTACAACGGCGCCTCTCATAGTACATGGTCAGTTTTGAGGCGTTGAACCCCTCATATCGTTCCATGCCTCTGTTTCTGCATTACCTCTTACTGCAACGTCTATAGAAATTAGCCAGTTAAAACAAATTCATCTTGCCGTAAGATAATAATTCCTTCGACAAATATTGTTCCGAGAACAAGCGAATGAAATAGTAATAAAATATAATTTCTCACTCTTACTATTTCTGATTGCAGCCCTTTTTGATAGTAGGTTTGGTGCCACTTATTGTCATAAAAACTCAAAGGAGCCATTTGAATAGATCAGTTTTTAAATCGACGACAGTTCTTGAGCCAGGCTGCGTATATGTTTATTATCGCTTGTTGCTGACACCTATAGACACATATTTACTAAAGAACGGCAGGACTGCTACATGCATCAAATGTTTTAATTTTTAAATTTTTTTTAGAGCACTTACCAATGCTCACCTACTCTTACTGAGCGATTGTGCCTTGCAGTGTCATAGAATCTTCGGGTATGTTCGTTCTTGCAGCAAACAAAGGATAACTCTCGTTTGATGCCAACCATAAGAAACGACATTGAAAGCCGCACTTCGAATTGGCAACTATAGGCCTCTCGCGTATGAATGGCAGCACTGGTTACTTTACTAATGAAGTCCTCTTTTCTTTCCACTAGCGCCATTCAAATATAAAGAACCGAAATGTCAGCAAAAAGTGAGAGTTGCTTTGCAAGTACCAGTAGAAATAGCGAGAAGAAGAGCACATGAAAAAAGTTTCCTCGGATAAAGTTAGCGCCCCGACTCGCGCAGGGGTACAAGTGATTTCTCAACAGTGTGCAAATTGTTCTTTCCTTGAAATGATTGATTGAGAGCGGGCGCACGTTGCGCCGCTGTCAGCTCTTCGATGAACTTAAAGAGGGGAGAAACAAATTGGGAAAGGAAAGAGCTTGCAAGCTATTCCCTGGGCGCATATCTTTATTGCCCACCCGCACTCTCCCACGGCCCAACCGACGGCTGCTTTCCTGCTCTAATTATACCTTTTACAGGGCGGAAGGCGGGGCGCTCTGCAACGAGTCTTGGCTCACCGGCCCTTTCCTATGCCCCGGGAAGCCGCTCAACGAATCATCCTTAAGTTCTCTGCCTATCAACTTATTTTCAGTGTTCTGTGATTATATTTCTTCAGCATTATGATTCCTACGGGACAGATGGAAGCTACTACGGAGGTAATCCTTTCTCGGTTGCTAAACCCAGCAAGTTGAACGCCCTAATTACAATAACGAGGACCCTCTAGAAGCTAAGTTTTTATTTTTTTCTTGTTTTACAACTCTGCTAACAGTGTTTCGAGCGTGCGCCCGTGCTCGTTATACAGGCCTGAAAAAATCTACGTGAATGAAGGCACTCCCAGTGCGCACAGCCGGCCCCCAGTGAAATGTCGAGTTTGTTTCCCATTACTTTCCTGCGAGATCTTATCGCTTATTGCGGCCTGTTATTCCTTAATGAGACTGCCAAGTTATTCCTCGTGAAATCGCACGTGCCCGGCGAGCAGGTCCCGCGCATTTTTGAGGGCCTGGAATTAACGCAGTAGCAGTCTGTGCGGCCATTGCGCCCAAGCACAGAGAAAGACAGAATACCCGGCGGTCGTGCTGTAAAAACAAAAAAAGAAGCGAAGCGACGCGACGCGCAGCTCGGCGGAGGAGAAAGAACCGCACGTGCGCGGATACCCCCGGCGACAAAGTGCATTCTGGTACGCCGCACTCAGAGGCGAGCCATGCGAGCTTAGCTCGTGTTTGCTAACACGAGACCACCGGATCGAAGCTCATCTCTTTCCCAAACAAGCGTGCTTCCCGTAAGGGCCGCGCACTGTTACCTGCGCGAACTCCGTGGGCAAGGAACATTCAGACGCGCCGCGGAGATGTTGGACGAGGACGCTCTTGAGAGCTCTCCGGCAAAATTGCCCCTCCGCTCGCGCCACGCGTGCGGCGACAAGGGTGGAACGCTTGGGCGGAAGCGCGCATTAATGGCAGCAAACAGTGCAAGGAGGGAGGACCGCGGGCGTCCGCTTTGTTCGCGCAAATAAGCCCGGCGGCATGAACGCGGGCTTATTTGCGCGCCTTTGCCGCTGGCTGGCGAGAGTAGCTCGCTTACGAGCGCTTCGCGTGCTCATCGCGTCACGCGAGGGCGCCGCCAACGATACCGACAGTTCCCGCTCGTCGCTTCCTTCGCGTTTAGCCAAAAGGAATATTGCGCGAGTCAGGAGGGAGGTCTCCCCACTTCGCTCTTCGTAGTCGGCGCTTTTATATATATCTCTCTCGCCCGCTCCTGTCCGGCCGTTCCGGCGAAACCCGGTTTCAACGGCGCGGGCGCGCAAGAAAGGTGGCCACAAAGGAACGGCTCAGATAGCAGCCGGCCGGATCGGCCCTCGGGCAAACTGACGGGCGGGTCCCGGCGCCCTCCCTCGCCGGCCGCCGGTCGGCGGAGCGGAGCGGAGGTGAAGGGAGCCGATAATACGGTGCTCCGTCTTATCTGTCGTTTCCAGCCACGTGCGCTGATGACGACTCCTGCCCGGAACAGACGCGCGGCCCGAGCAGATTGTCCGCCCCTTCCTTGGCAGCACTTGAGCGCTAAATGCGTCAGTCCCCTCTCTCTCTGCGCCGGCCGAAAACTACGCTGACCACGTCTAGTGAGACGTTCCCCAACTCGTTCCTTTACGACCAGCGCGGATTGTCATGGCGCACAATTATTCAGCTCCCCGAGCTTGCTTGACGCCGCGCCCATTCCGCGCACAAAGCTCTTTCGTAAGCCGGGAGGCCCTCCTTGTCCGCGCGCTACATGCCACTGTCCGGCACGAGGCGCTGTTTTCTTTAATTACGTTTGCGGTTGTGCGGCCGGCGCTGTCTCGTCGGGACCGTACACCCATGATGAGTGGCGTAACTGCTCGCGCACGTTATTTATTTCGGATAGCTGGAAGCCTATCCAGCTGTAGGTATTATCTGCGCTATGGTGCCAATTGTTTGGTAGATTAATCATGTTAATCAAGTCCCAGAAGTTTGATCACAGCCCATAAGATTTTTTCAAAGCGCGCAGCTATCAAGCGAATTTCATCTTTGCAGCCATACCGTACACAGGCTGGGAGTCAGTGCACTAATAATTCTTACGGAGATATCAGCACTGATCTGAAATTCACTGATCGTTAATTCATCGTCAGCCAGACTACGCCTACTGCGGGACAAAGGCCTCTCCCATATCTCTCCAATTGACCCTGTACAATACTGAACTGATCTAAAATGCAAAATTGAAGCGACAGTGGTCAAATACAAAGCAATATTGCGAAATTCCTGCGGAAAATGCGAATTTTACACTCGCATCGTAGCAGTTGCTCTTAGGTTTGCTTTATTGGGGAATAATAAGCGCATAGTGACCACAGGCGACGTCCTTCACTTCACAGACGTTTGTGGCGAACCGCTCCGATGTACTGAGGCACGCAAGGTAATATTCGCGTATCGGGTGCATCTGCCTGAACATGAATCTTCGCTTCTCCAGCAATACGAAACAACAAAAAAAAAATCGCCCTTCTCATGCTGCTGTCGACTATGTGGTGAAGCGGGAATACTTTTCAAACGCGGCAGTCTCGGACAGCAAGAAGTTCACAAAACCCGCTCACTCAAGTTAGTTGTGTTGAATGAGAGCGTCGTTTTGCGCGTAACGCTCACGATATCGGCTAACAACACTTAAATCTGGCAGCAAAAAAGTCCGCTGATCTATACCCAGGTGCGTCACTTCCAGTTTCACTTAAACAGCAACAATTGGAGAAGACAGCCCCGGGGCACTCCCCCTTCCTCTGCCCCCCCCCCCCCCCCCCCGCTTTTCCCCTTCTCTCTTCGACACCCCCGGTGCTCGAAGCCCATGACAAACATCGAGCGCGGACGGCGGAACCGGAGCGGGGCGCGAAGAAGCTGCCGACCGCGTCCCTGACACCCGGCCGCGAAATTCATCGACGCGCGCCGGTTCCCCAGGGCTGCAGTCGGCGCGCCCGATAAGGCCCCGAGCGGCGGCGGCCGGGAGCCGTGCGTGATGGCCGCGAGGCCGGAGATAAAGGAGCCAGTGGCGGGCTCGGGTGCCCTTGAATGATGCATACGGGTGGGGGGGGGGGGGGGGGGGGGGCAATTCCGGCTTCTTGTTTAGGGTGTTCCGCGCGCGTGCCGCGCACCGCCGCTCGCCTTGCAGACCCGAATAAATGTGGCCCGTATTCATCAATATCGTCTTCGTTCCCCAGACGGACCTGTGCACGGTTCCTCCCAGGGCGGTCCCCCTCCGCCGCTGCGCTCGAATTTCAAGTCCCCACGGTGCCATGGCTCTTCAGCTATCTGTGCCTGCCGGCGAAACTTCGATCGCGCCGAGAGGTGGCCGCGGTTCTTGCGCGTCACCGATAGGGCCCTTCCCGCTGCGCTGCGCCGTCTTCGAGGGCCCTCGATCGACGGCGCCGTGTTCTTGTTGGCACCGCTTGAACCCGGCGCCCCGGGTAACGGCGCCGGGCCCAATGGTCGCCGCCGGAGGCAGGATTCCAGTGAAAGCCGCTTTTGCTTTTGGGGAAATGGACGAGACTTCCCCACCGCAGGCTGGTGGAAAGAAAAAAAAAACGCGCCAGAAAACTTCCCTCCTCCAGAAAAATGTTGCGGACGCGGTACGTTGTCGCCGCGATCGAAACACGCACGCGGTGGCCTTGGTCGCGCATCGTGATCAAGGTCGGCTGTCTTACAACGACACAGGAGTAAAGAGCCTGAATGAGGTGCTGGTTCCTTAAAGTAATGCATTTTCAGGCGACGTTGAGAACCGTGTGCTCGGAATTGTTAGCTTACCTTGAGTGCGAGGACGCTCTATAGCTGTCTCTGGCCTCACCGACATGGCACGCTGACGACTTTGACTCGTGAGTGCTACCTGGCTGAGCATTCAGTTGCTGGCGGTTTATTTATGCGAGAGCAGTTCGGAGACACAACTTTCTCGACCCCTGATTCGTTTGAGTGACTTCGAGCCCTCTAACATTACAGCGGTTTGCTTGCACTAATTTCAATGCACCGGTCAATCGGCGACTTATGTTTTCGCTCTACAGGGTGTCTCATAAAAGGTACATGCGTACGTATTCACCACCTCAAAAGCACGGCATAAAGATTACATAAATGAAAAATATGGGCTTTGACACAAAGTAGATAGCTGCGAAATTTCGGCACCAAAGGCACCATGAATTAAGGGTATGCACACCGACGGTTGAAGACAGGCGGAAAATGCCTGACGCGCCATACAAGGCTCTGTACAATAACAAGCTACATGATAAGCGTTGCTGGGTGCACTCTTTGTCAAAATTGTGTAGACCACATGAACTGCTGCCAAGCCACATGCTAGGTTCTTAAGTCTCTTGGCATATCTAGACTGTGAAGGGGTTAGGGTGACCGTTCCTCTTACCTTTGAGAGACTTGGAGCCCTGACCATGAAAAACGTGCCAGTCTGCGCGGTAGAGAAACAAACTTGGCGGCCGGTATATTTTTCACAAAAGTTGTTCCTCTCTATGTAAGAAGGAAAAGGAGGAAGAAGAGGAAAGGCAGGGAGGAAAGCGCACAAAAAAAGAAATGGTAGGTAGGGGTGCTTTCCTGCACGCAACAGGTAACAGTTTCTAGCATCATCATGAAGCCAAGACAATAAAGTTTGAGCCTGACATTATTATAACTGCTGGTTTTTGGGGAAATCCGCGTTTCTCGCGAGGAATATCAATCACCCTTAGTCTTCTGCAGTGCAGTTTCCTACCAGGAATTTTAAAATTTGGGTTGCTACTAAGGAGGTGATGATTTCTGATCGCCTGTCTTGAACAGAGCAGATAAAGCTAGAAAAAAAATATTCAGCGTCGAAAGCAGAATCCAAAAGCCGCAGTTTTTTTTTTTACATAGTCAGTCTGCAGACCAGTCTCCCCCTTTCTGCATTCATAAAAAAACATTAAAAAAGAAATTTTTGGTAGGATTAGGTTTTCAAGGGAATAGACATATCTACATAAAAATTGTCAAGAAGTTACGAAAAGTTTTACTCAGAGGAAGTTGATTTTTTTTAAAGCCACAGTAGATGCTTACAAATCTACTCCACCTTGAGGGTTTCCCCTAAACATTTGACCAGCAGTAGATTTTTTTGTTTGCACAAGTAAAATAGAATCGCCAGCTTGCCAGAAAGAATGCGGCCTACACAAGCCTCTTTTACCTCGACAGAATATAGGAAGCAAATTTGACAGCGTGTTATTTAGTATTTCGTGCACATCGAAACGTTCTTTCCCGACTGCTTCATGCTGAAGAGGATGAGTGGACTTTTCTGTTTTGTCCTTACTGCTCAGAGGTGAAGCGAGAGCCAAATAATTCAATTTGGCGCAAAACATGACGAAAAAAATTTTTGCAAAAAGCTCACTTTTTTTCGTTTTCGTTTGAAGTTCAGTGAAGAAGTGGTTTTTTATATGAACACAGGAAATTTCAAGAAAATGCCATATTGTCGGCTTCAACATGGTAAGCCTTTATGAGCGAAGGCTTAAAATTCCAGACACTATCGATTTCTTGCCCAGCGATCGCACGGAACGTGAAGTGTTGTCCAGATGCTGGAGAATTTAGGTCGGTCATGTATATCTACAAGCCCGTCTATTACCCCTCGTTCTCCGCTCGTCTCAAGGAAACATCTGAACGATCAAAAGAGCTGCGCAGCGGCAGCTAAGTCGCGTGCACTTTCTTGTGTACTAAAAACATGAAGCCACGTGTGATTTTAATCACCGTACAATGGTATTGATGTAAAATCAAAAACCTCGTAACAGTTAAGCTTACTGGAAAATAAAATTTTCCGCTACGACAGTTATGTTGTTGTAACCTTAACCGCTATTCATGACGCGAAAATGTGATGTCTTTCCAGAAGAAAAAGTTAGGGCATAAGCCCTATAGAATATAAGTTCTGCATGGCGGCACAGAAACAACTTTT